>JAXCGZ010019455.1:0-45000 GCA_037179515.1 Halocaridina rubra | reverse complement strand
TTTCCCACATTCACTTCCAACTTCCTTCTCACACACACCATTCCAAATTCTGACACTGACACAGCTTCTCCTCTGAATCTGCCACCACCACAGTATCATCTGCAAACCGCAACTGATTCAGCTCCCACTCATTATCATCCCCATCTACCATTTTCAAACCTCGACCACGCACTCGCTCATTCACCTCTCTTACAACTCCATCAATATACATTTTGAACAGCCATGGTGACATCACACATCCCTGTCTCAGTCCCACACTCACTGGAAACCACTCACTCACTTCATTCTCTGCCCTAACACAAGCTCTACTGCCCTCATACAAACTCTTCACTGCATGCAACAATTTACCATTAATTCCATATAATCTCAAAACATTCCACATTGCCTTTCTATCAACTCTATCATACGCTTTCTCCAGATCCAAAAATGCAATATACACATCCTTACCCTTTGCTAAATATTTCTCACATAACTGCCTAACTATAAAAATTTGATCTATACAACCTCTGCCTCTCCTAAAACCACTCTGCACTTCTGCGATCACATTTTCTGTCTTATCCCAAATCCTATTAACCAGTATCCTACCATACCTTTCCTACCACACTCAACAAACTTATATCCCTAAAATTACTACATTCATACCCATCTCCCTTACCTTTGTATAGGGGCACTATACAAGCAATCACCCATTCCACTGGCACCACTGACAACATAATGCATATATTAAACACTCACTAACCATTCCAATGCAGTCACACCCCTTCTTTCAACGTCTCCGCTCTCACACCATCCATTCCAGGTGCTTTACCTGCTTTCACTTCATACAATGCCCTTTTCACCTCCTCTCTTGTAATCTCTCATTTTCATCTCCCATTGCTGGCACTTGAACACCCCCCACTGCCACTATAGCTGCCTCTCTATCTTCCTCAACATTCAGCAAGCACTCAAAATATTCTGCCATCTTTTCCTTGCATCGTTCCCTCTTAACACCTGTCCATTCACATCTTTCACTGTCTTTCACCATCCTCGATCCACCCTTCCTTACTCTCTTCACTTCTTTCCAAAACTTTTTTTATTCTCCTCATATGACCTACTAAAATCCTGTCCCCACCTAACATTTGCCAACCTCTTCTCTTCCTCTACCTTGCGCTTGGTTTCCACTTTTTTCTCCCTATATCTTTCATACTTCTCCCTACTTTTACACTGCAGCCATTCCTCAAAAGCCCTCTTTTTCTCTTCCACCTTAATTTTCACGCCTTCATTCCACCACTCGTTGCCCCTCCTCATGCCACCTCCAACAAACCTCTTTCCACACACATCACTTGCATGTCCCAAAAACATTCTTTCATCAACCCCCATTCCTCCTCTAACTCCCCAACTTCTCTTTCTTTCACCCTGTCATATGCCACTTTCAACCTGTCCTGATATTCCAGTCTCTTCTCTGGCTTTTTAAACTCTTCCACCTTCACCATTTCCCTTCTACATCCCCCCACTCTATTTCCCCACTCTTTTGCTACTACCACTTTTGCTTCAACCAAAAAATGATCAGACATCCCAGCAGCCACACCCCTAAATGCATGCACATCTTTCACTCTACCAATCATGCTCTTTGCTACTAACACATAATCCATCAATGATTTTTATTTCACTCTTCCATTTGCCACTCTCATCCATGTATACTTATTTATTAACTTCTTGAAAAAACTATAACATAATACCAACTCTAGCTTCACACACATATCTAACAGTCTCTCGCCACTCTCATTCCCACCTGGTACCCCATACTTTCCTACAACACCTTCTACCTCTCCATCACCCAATCTGGCATTCAAGTCACCCAACACAGCTACATAGTTCCTTCTACTCAGACCATCCACACACCTAGTTAACTCATTCCAGAATTCATCCTGCTCTTCCTCACTTCTCTCGCATCCTGGCCCATGCGCACTAACAAAAGCCCAAATGTATTTTCCTTTAATTGTAGTTTTTACAAGCAAAAATTTGGGTGTAGTTTGGGATGCCTCTTGTCCCCCCCCCCTCCTTATGGCTAACTTGTTTATGGAGTTCTTTGAGACAGATATTCTAGTCAGCATTTAGCCCAAAAATGATATGGTTGCGATATGTAGACGATATATATCCATATTGGGACTCCCGTTGGGAAGAATTTGACATATTTTCTTAAGGTTAATTATTTAGTCCCTATCATCATGTTCAAAAACTGAATGGGAATCGGATGGCAAGCTACCATTTAGATGTGTTAATTATGAGAAAGCAACAAATATTACTTGTGTATAGGAAGAAAGCTTTCTCTGTCTCTTACATACACTTTCTAAGTTCCCATGCTTTGTCTGTAAAAACTGGTGTTGCATGCAATCTTTTCCTAAGAGGTCTTAGAGTATGTTCCACTCATCACTTTCAATACGAATTTAAATTAATCCACTAACAAGTAGAAAGCCTCGTGTATCCTGCATATGTAATCGAAAAATGCAATTGACAAAGCAAATAAAATATTTTATAATGGAGTTGCTGAACAATCAGAAATATATACGATTAAAATGCCCTATTTAGAAAGTATTAAAGTTTTTAGTGATCAGTTAGGCAGAAATAATCCTTTTTTATTTAATTATCCTAAAGCAATTTGTTCTCCACTTATTAACGTGCATCAAAGTATAAAACCTTTAGAAGCAGGGATTTATAAAATTGACCGGAGTTCCTGCAATAAATCTGACATAGGTCAAACTGGCCGTTCGCTAGGCCAGAGAAGATCTGTGCTTAAAATAGCAGTGCGGTATGGTGCTGAAAGTTCTGATTTTTATTTTTGCATATTCGAGATACTGGTCACCATATTAATTGGAGTGAGTCCTCGTTGCTATATTAGAGTAATTGCCATTACAGAAGAAATATACTTGAAGCAGCCATTGTAGAAAAATTAGAAACTTTAGATTTATCAAATGGACAGTGGAGACCTGACATTGTGGATGAAGCAATATTTAAAGATCTCATTAAGAAGATTATGCCGAATGAGCGTCCACCTGACCTGAGGTCTGAAGCTAATACCATCATGGATCCTCCTGGCAATCATAGCTAGCATTTCCTCCCCCCATATTCTTTCTCCAGAGCTTTGTAAATATCGAATCATATGTACCTGAAGATGACTGGAGTCCAGTTGTAATATATAGAACATCTTTGCTTCTCTTTGTGTTTTATATATGGGCCTTTTTTTTTTCTTTCTTCATATTATGCTGTGATATAAGTTTATTTTGCATATATATATATATATATATATATATATATATATATATATATATATATATATATATATATATCCTCATCAAGTTAAGTAATACACTTGAAAGTACTATGCACTAAGGATCTCAAAATTTCTTTCAATTTCCTTAAGGCATGACCAGACGAGCGGTCCTGATCGGCGGGCATGCCTGTCATTGGGCTATTATAACGGGCAAACCAACAAAATGGCCTTGCCCATGTTAAGTGAAATCACCAGGTGGTGCCCGGTGATTGTTGTTGTCGTTTGAGATTAAAGCCAACCTTGTGTTGGCACGGACCTTTGTCCAAAGGACGGCCCGTAGGTTAGAGGTTACGAATCCTGAGTTGTTTTATCACCTTGGTGGTTCGAAAGTTTGCAAGGTGATGAGATGATTGTCCAGGTTGTCAAGTAATTTTTGGACTGTTTGAGCTGCATGATCTGGTGCATTGGGGTGTTGTAGATCCATGTTTGTTCCATTCTCTAAGTTGTTTGTCTTCGGACATTCTAGCAGATAATCCAGCAGGGCTCTAATGTTTTCTTGCCACAGTGTTTGCACTTTTTTCTGGGGTTTTCAATAATTTTCCAGTAGCACTTGTAACCAAGCCTGAGCCTAGCTATTGTGACAGCCAGGCTCCTTGAGGTGTATTTGGATACAGGTGAGGGCTCTAGTACCATGTGGCGGAGTAGGAGCTTTTGTTGACCCAGTAGTTGTGGTTTTCCTGCTTTGTTTTCTATAGTGTAAGCTTAGCTTTTGATATGTATTGTAGGCTGGGTTGTATAGTGTATTGTATATTGTTGCATAAGACAGCGTCCTTGGCAAGTTGATTGGTATTGTCGTTTCCGGGGATGTTGATGTGGCTGGGTATCCAGTTGATTGTTACCGGTCTTCCTTGTTCTTGATGTTGAACTAGGAGTGTTTGGACCAACTGATTAAGGTGCCATTTTCTTTGAACTTTTGCTGTTGTAATGCTTGGACAGAAGAGTGTGTTTCGGTGTGTATGGTTACAGGTCTTTGTTCTTTTTCCATTGAGTTTTGTAGAGCCATTTTGATTGCAAATAGCTCAGTTTGAAGAGTGGCGCAGGAGTCTGAAAGTCTCCAGGAAGTTGTAAAATGTTCAGAGTAGACTGCTGCTCCTGTTGCAGGGATACTTGCGTTGACAGTTCCATCTGTGTAGTAGGAGATGCCCTCTGCTTGGTTAGTTTCTGTGATTGCAGCTAGAGCTGCTTGGTGCAGTTGTATTTTTGTACAAGCTTTCTTAATGTCAGAAAGGCTAGTGGAGTTGAACTTTGCTGGGTGTGCTTCCCTTGGGACTAGCAGTTTGTAGTGAGTGCAGGGCGTGTCTAAGACGATTTTTGCCAGTTCAGATGCCATGTTGCATTTATATATATCTTTCAGAAGCTGGCCGGCATAGGTCTTTGGGATAGGGAGGTCTGGATGCTTGTTGAGGGCCCCTTTCAGTCTTTTTTTGTGTGTGGGATCCCTTTCAGATAGCAGAGCCTTTGTTATTGCGTTGGTATTGGAGGTAGGTTTGTTTCCATTCGTAGGTTGCATATCCTGGTCCACATAGGCGCCCCCAGCATGTAACACATGGCATTGTTCTGGATTACTTCTATAGGTGAGGTTTGTCATGCACTGAGGTTGACTAGGGTAGGAGCACTGTAGGTAATCAGGGATCTTATGGTGGCTATGTAAAATTTCTTCAGGACCTGAAGATCTGCGCCTTCATGGAAAGATGTCATGTATCTCATAGGGGTTAGTCTATGTGCTCTTTCCCTGAGACATAGTATTTGTGGTTTGAAGGCGAGTTGCCTGTCCATAAACTTGCAGATACATGAATGTGTCAACCCACTCTGTTTTCGTTGGCTAGGGTGAGTGGGGCTGGTGGTACTGAAGTTTTTATGGACATAGCTTGTTTTATTACCGTTGATTTTGAGTCCCAGCTCCTTGCTTTTCAGATGGACCAGGCCTACTGCTTTTTTAGCACTGGTTAGGCTCTTGCCTCCTCTGCTGATGCACCACGTCGTCAGCATAGATGAAGATGTCTACTCCTTGGGGTAGTTGTAGTTGAAAGAAGCTCTCCATTAGCACAATGAAAAACAGTGGGCTGAGAATTCCTCCTTGTGGGGTACCATTTTCTAATTTCTTATATATGTTGATAGTTGTCTCTGAAATTTTTTACTCTAGCCTCTCTATTTCTGACATGGTTTGAGACCCAACTGAGTAGATGTCCCTTAGCTCCCTTGTTTGCTAGGGAACTCAGAATGGCTTCTGGATTGGCCAGTTCAAAAGCCTTCTCAAGATCTAAGAAGACTACGACTGCAGCCTTGTTGTTTATGCAGCTGAGGACATCCATATTACACTTGTATATAGGCATATAAGTGAGGGTGTAAGGGGCCAATTTTGATACTGTATTCTTTTGAGCACCATTTTCTTAGCTGTGTTTTCTAAATACCTCAGTAGAGATATGGGTCGTGGATTTGTTGGGTCTTTGGGTTTTGGGATAGGCTGAATGTCTTCTTGACTCCAAATTTTCGGCCAAACCCTCCATATGTAAATGGTGTTTGTCAGATGGAGGTAGGCGGCTTCACCTGAAGTGCCCATGTTGTTGATCATTGTGTAGGTGATGCCATCTGCTCCAGGGGCTGTCTTTTCCTTTATGTTTAGTGTTTGAGTTCCTGAGTGGTGAATGGCGTCAGTGTCGTCCTTTTGGTTGCAGGTATGATTTATGCTGTGCTTGGTGGAAGTTGGGTTGCTGAATGGTTGGATAAGACGTTTTGCAAGTCTTTCAGCTTGCTCTTTAGGTTTTGGATGTGTGCGTGCTTTGGTTGATTTTTTTCCGGACACGTTTGAGCATTTGCCATAGCTCGGTGAGGTTGGTGTGATGATTTAGCTTGGCACACCATTCTAGCCATTTATCGGTTCTGATTTTCGAGACAGTCTTTTGGGTGTCTGTGACCACCCCCTGAAGCACTGCTCTATTGGCATCTGTGGGTCTTTTCTTATATAACTTCCTGACCCTATTTAGTCTTTGCTTGGCCTCTCACTTCCTGGCAGTAGTACCATGAATCTTGGTATTCCCTTTTTGGAGGTTTGTTTTTAGTTATGAAATTGTCTGCTGCTTTGTGCAAGGCGGAGATGAGGTCTTGTGCTAAAATATTGACGTCTTCAGGTGCAGTGTAGTTTGAATGCCACTGTGTTAAGGATTGCTGGAATTTTTTCCAATTTGCCATATTTTGATTCCATTTGGGTGGGGGAGGTGAAATTGGTGTAGGTTTAGGCAGTTGGATGCTTATCTGAGTGGTATAGTGATCACTCCTGAGGTGAGGATGTATGCTCCAGTCGGTGTAAGGAGTGAGAGAGGAGGTTATGAAAGACTGGTCTAGTCTTCCTGCGCATATATGTGTTGGGTCCCCAGTGTTTATAAGGTGGATATTGGGGAGTTCATCCAGAAGATAAGCGATATGTTCGCCGCCATCTTTGTTTGTCCTTGTTGAATTTAGAATTCTATGCTGGGCATTTAAATCGCCACCTATGAGAGATAGCTCTTCAACAGCAGTTGGAAAAAGCTCTCCACCCTCTAAGAGGCCGTTGATATGCTTGTAGATGTTGTATATCATTAACTTTTGATTTAGGAGCTGTATTTTAACAGCCTGGATCTCCAAGTTGTCTCTGCAGTCTGAAGAGTTGATTTTGGAAGCTGGGATGCAATTTTTAACTAGTTATTAGTCCCCTGTTGGTGTGGTTGTCTGCTGGTATTGTGAAGGCGTTGTATCCTGAGAAATTGAATTCTTTTTGTCCTTTGAAGAGCGTTTCTTGTAGAAGGATGATGTCAAAATCACCTTCCTTGGCTGCTGATTGCAGGGAGGCATACTTGGATCTTATCCCACAAACATTCCACTGCAGAATCCTTATGGAGTCAAAACTTTGCTGTAGAGCTTCGGAGTAGTCTGCTCCTGCTCCCTCCTGGCGTGGGTGTCCCGGGATGGAAGGACCCGGAACTGGGTGGTGCTGGACATCAGGGGGGGGGGGGGTTTGGCTGGTGGCCACATGACCCTCGGGAGAGTTGTAGCGAGTTATTTTTTGTGCTGCAGGTTAAGGAGATGGGGTAGCGTCTGCTTGGGCTGTTGGTCCTTCTCAGCCAGAGGGGGTAATTCTTGAGGTGCTGGGCAGGATAAACTGAGGTTCAAGCTACCGGTTTGCATGTGTGGGCTCTTGCCTGGAACATGAGTTTGTCCAGTGCTCGGCTGATAGAGCTTTGTTCTAGCTGAACATATAACATTTCTGCTAGTTGGTTGGCTAATCCTTGAAGCAGTGTTCTTAGTTTGTCCTCCATCATTGTGATAGTGTTTGACTCCACCGTTGGTGTTGTCCGAGAAACTTGGTGTGAAGGTTTGGGGATTTGTGGAGCCTTTGGAGTTTTCTGGGCAAGTTGTTTGGTCAGAGGTTTGTCTAGGGGCAGCCTTCTCCTCGGAGGATGAGGGGTTCTCTGAGGTTTGGGCCTGTTTTCTACCACAGGTGCTGTGACTTGCCTGGGTACTAGGTTTGTTGTGGTGGTTCTGGGTGGTTATTTGGTTTATTGAGTAGTCCTGGAAGGTTGAGAGGTGGTTTTTGGCTGAATTTGGGCATCTTGCTGTGGTGGTTTTGCCCTCCTTGTGGGCCTGGACACACTTCTCCGTGCTGTATCTGCCACTGCAAACAGCACCGACTTCTGGAAGGGTGCATTGGGCTTTGTGATGTCCGAACTTCTGGCTCTTGTAACATCTCAGTGGTTCCTTGATGAAGGGTTTGGTGGCGAAGAATCCCCGGATGCCTAGATTTACTTTGGAGTTAACACGGCCCTTGAAAGTGACTACTATTGTTGGTGTTGGTTGCCCAGTCTTGCTGGTTTGACGTGTTGCTTCCACAATGTATGGAAGAGCTAGAAATGGAGCTGTCTCCATAACCACGGGGTAGTTATATACTACTCCCTTGCAGGTCTTTTCTCCAGGAATTAGCTCTTTGCAGGTATTTGTAGGCTTCTTCGTCCCGTGGTGTGAGGATCCACTGTCCTTGTAGGTTGGGTCATACAGTTATGTTAATGCCTGGCTTCATTTTTTCCAGTAACTATACAGCTGATAATTTGCTTGTTGGGTCCTCCCTCAGGATCTTGAATTTGTTGAAGCCCTGTGGATGTGAGCATTCTTGTGATTGGAGTGTGGGGCATGTGTTTGTCCTCTCGGTAAGATTCAGTTGTTCTGCCTCTTCCGAACTACAGTGGTCCAACCTTCGCTGAGGTTTTCTTCCTCGCCTGTAGGAGGGCTTAGTTGGCGTTTGCAATCCATGTCGCATATACTTTCCCTCTGTTTGGTGAAGTTAGATGGTCTAGTTAAATGGTTTTATAAGTTTATAAGTTAATGATTGGTGGGGAGAGCATAGGGGGAGGAGGAGGCCCTACCTATCCTATTTGTAGCTAGTCTGCTCCTAGAGCAGAGGTTTTACCAGGAAAGGGATGTGCCCTAGAGAATTGAAAGGTGGATTCCACCTTTCGCTCTAGTAGTCACAAAACCACCTACTGAGGAGGGGAGGGAATTGAAGGGGGTTAGGCCTAAGGGAACTGAAGGTTTCCTCCTATCAAAGGTGGGCTTATGGGAGGTGCCCTTACTAAACCATTTTTCCATAGCAGTTCCTACTCCACCTTGCAATAGACTGCGATAGGTGGGGTGATAAACCTGGCTGCTTCAGGCGGAGTTTTAAAGACCACAAGGGCTACCGCATATCCACAGACAAGCCGGGGTTAGTAAGTGAAAGGGTAAGAGTTAGTTTGTCTCCTGATAGATAGGGTCTATCAGAAGGGGTGGTGTCTCCTGATAGACAGGGTCTATCAGAATGGGTAGACATGTCTATTTCAGTGTAAGACTTTCAGTTGAACTTTGGGAGTTGAAGCAAAAACAAGCCTTCTTTGCAGTAGGCAGCGATGGAGGTGATCCTTGGCAAGGCTAAGCTGTAAGGCTTAGCAGAGGAGAGCATGTCTTATCGCCACCAGAGCTGGTCGGAGGCAAGTATTGGAGGTATGACACTGCAGGCGTAAGTTAGCATCTCTTCTTCTTAGCCAATCTTTGCACCATATTCTCTTCTTTTTGTTCTTTTTCTTTATACATACACCAATTATTATGCTACACAACAGTTTCTTCTTCTGAGCAGTACTGGCCACCATGTTAATCGTACGACACTTGACAAGGTACTGGCACCGTCGGCCATGCCCGTTCATTCATTACCTCTGCAATGTTACCAGATCTAGCATAATTTTATGCTTTTAGCATAATCTGAGGGTAATTTCCTAGGTTTGCATAATATTTAGCATATTCATTAATTTAGCATAATTCAGGGACATTTGGCATACAAATGGCATAATTTGAGAAAATTGAGAAAAAAAAAACATGGAAAAGTGTATTCATTAATAAAAATAAAACAATATCGTTTGAAGAAAGTTAAAATTTTGTACAATAATGACGGTCGCTCTGAAATCTTAGAAACGGTCCACTACGAAACAAAACCGTCCTGAACCTGAATATATCCCATCCGCTCAGTCCAACACCAGTACAGCTGTTCTGACAGACCTCGTCCTTGCGGCTCGCCTCCTTGGACCTAGCAGTAGTTGTCACATAGACCGTGAGGTGTGGCTTATGTGTGGACTGCGGATGGTGCACTGCAGCTGCTGTTAGTGTGAAATTGTGAATCCTTAGACAGGACAGAGCTAATGATGTCGAAGAAAGGAATCAGAGAGGATTGTGATCTTGAAGATAAGTCCTCTACCTCCTTGGACATGGATGATAGTAGTGGCATTATGGTTAGTGGTACTAAGAGAAAGAATTCTAAGAAATCATATCCATAGCAGTTGCGAGGTGAGTGGCTGGCTGATCCCGAGATGAAAAGTTGGCTTGCCAGGAACAAAAATTATCTTACAAACCAAAGTGTATTGTAAAATGTGCTACAGTACCCTGAAGCCAAAGCTGTCTGTGCTACAATACCACATGAAATCAAATAAACACCGAGCACTTACCAAGTCAGCCCAAGGAAGCAATAAGGAGGTGTAAGAAAAGCAGGTGAATGTATCAACCATGAGCCATCGCAAGATATAATTAAATGTGAACAAAGACATCAGCTAAAGGGCAAATTTATAGTTTTTTTCATTATTATCTATTATGAGATCCCTTTATTGTAAACCTTACTTATATGGGCCTGAAAGGTTCTGTTGTTTGTTGTCAGCAGTCAGGCGGGTATGTTGAAACCATTTGTGTCGGGCGTTGGAGTCATTTTTGTCCATAATATGGATTTCTGTCTACATATTAATGTTTCTATAATTTTTTAAAGTTGTTTTTCGAAGTTTGACCTTAAAAATAGTTTCATTTCTACAGGCCCATAAAATTAAGGTTGACTGCTTTATTTTTCCGTTGCATGTTACGGTTGTTAATTATCATGTTTATAATGGGTTTCTGTGAAAGTAAACTAGCTCTGAAAGTTAGCATACAGTTAGCATAATTAAATCATTCCGATAGCATAATTTTGTTGGGTCTAGCATAATTTTGAATGGAGTCTAGCATAATTTGTCAAAAGAGATCTGGTAACACTGCACCTCTGCTGTATGGACCACATTCTTGGTATGCTCCTCGGAATTTGCCCACCAACTCCTCTGCCCGGCGGACACGTCCGTTCGTCTAGATAGGCCTTTACTAAGCCATTACCATTCTCACACACACACACACACAGGAGACGGGAAGATACGAGCTTTGGGCTCTTTCCCGTAAACACAATTAGGTAATCACACACACATCTTTCTTTCTTTAGGATGGGTGGGGGAAGAACAGTGACGGCGTCAAGTGAACTCTCTTAGCCCTATGTAGGGTGTCATCACTGAAGAGAGTGGGATAGAGGATGGGAATGATTGGGGGGATAAGCACGAAAAGTAAAGAAGGAAGAGATGAATACAGAGGGGCAGTCCCTCTTGCTTAGTTGATATATTATATAATAAATAGGCATGGCTTACATTTGAGATGCTCCAAAACGCTCGCTCAAGACTATGTAATTTATAATTAAGTTGATTCTTTTGTCTTTACACGAGTTGTTAGTTTGCACATTTATTTTCATGAATATAAGATTTTTTTTTCCTTCCTTTCTCTTTTTTCTTTTTTTTTCTTTTTTTTTATAGTGAGAGAAACAAAGTAAAGTATTAGAGAGAGTTGAAATGATTTATTTTCCTTCCCCTCTTTTTTTTTTTTTTTTTTTTTTTTTTTTTTTTTTTTTTTTTTTAAGAATAGTTTAGTGAGAGGGATAGATCAAAATGTCAATGGCGCACACATGTATACATACACGTGCACTTAAATAAACACATGCTTACATTTCCTCCCCCATATGTATATGCGAACACACACACACTGTAGTGAACACACTAGTCTTTTACTGGCTCGAGCTAAAGAACTAGGCAACATGTATCAGAGACTCCGCTCCCTCTCTCAGAATCAATACACCTTGCATACTATTTTTTAGGGAGTCAAACATCTCAAAAATATTTTGAGGGCATCAGGTTTTATATTTTCTAGGAATAGCCTAGGAATCTTTAGTATTTAATGGACTTTATTTAATTTTTAGGGATCTGTTGAGCATACCAAAAAACATTAGGGTAGCCTGTGAAAATCATAAATATTGAAAATTACACAATATGGAAGGCCTAACCTAGAAAAATCCAAATATATTAATGAATGGTCTATGCTACTTACACTAGGCTTCTGGAATAAAAATTACACTTTATATAAGAAATATCATACTGTAATAGAAAAAAATATATAATTGGCATACAAATATACAAATAAATAGCAACTTGGATTATATATCAAATGACACTTTGTCCTTCAAAAATATATTGTTGGAAATATATAAAGAGGTATTTAACAGCATAAATGCAGCAAGGCTAAGGAAAACTTGAAATTATATAACATTTTTCACTGTAAACCACTGTAGCCTAGGCCTAGTGTTCCTTTTTAGGCTACAAAACATAGAATCATCAACTGAGCCAAAATCACAAAATTTGGCACACTTATGTAGGCCACAAAATTAACAAGATCAAATGTCATAGATTACTGAAAATATTAGTGACACCCAAAACACAGTGCAACCGAAGAATTCCAGCTCGAGCAGTATAGGATAGCATTGAAGCCTAGTCTGGAGAAGATAGGCCAGGATAGCCTATTGTTCATATGATAGCCTAGGCCCATAGGGTATTGTCTTCAGCATATATCCATATATCAGACGGTATACATCAAGACTCTACCGTGTCACCTTATATTTTAACTTATTAAACTTTTCTTGATAGGCGATGGGTAGATCTAAGCTGGTATTTCAGTTTTAGTGATTTTTCTCTTTGGCCATGACTTTCTCAGAGCAGGGGCAAAGAGCGGCAAACTCTCCCTCTGTAAACAAGAGTGTATCAGTGTTCGAAAAGGTTTCAAATGACTTAAGAAATATTCCTAGATAACTTATCTATCTTACCAAGCTAGAAACTGTTAAATCTTCGTGCTTCCCTTACAATAAACTACTGTAATCTAAACATGTTATAAATACAAAATACAGATACATATAATATTCAGGGACGGTCATGATCAAAATACGAACAACAAAATTCAGCGTCTGCATACAAATAAGCAGTTGTATCTTTTTTTTTTTTATTAAAATTAGATAATACGTGCAAGGGAGTCACAGATTTCAAAAATAGAAAATTAAATAAATATAAACAAGCAAATGTACATCTCTGAAACCAGTTTTATTTATTTTCATTGGGATGGAGAAAGCACAAACAAAACCAAGGGTTCTCTGTGACGTCATACCTGTTGGCCTGAACTTTTCAGGACACAGAGAAAGAAACTTTAGGTGAATTGGCATTTTTTAATTAATTGAAGTTTCTTTGCCCGTGTACATCCACATATGCATATCCAAATATACACGTGCAATATATAAGGAGTTTGTAGGAATTTTTGAGTTTGGGCTATAGCTGGTGTATACCGGTTCTGGTGGATTTCCTGATAATATTGGAGAAATTCTTTTCCACCAGGAATGGTTACTGTTTCTTTCATTATTGTTTCCTGAAGTAATTCTTGAAAGTCCATTTCCATTTTCCCCAGTTTTTTATGCCATTTTAAATATATATGTATTTAGTGCCTCGACTTTAAGGCTCTTGTTGATCTCTTCCATTCTCTCTATATATGGTGGTCTTTCAGTGAGAATTCTCCTTAAATTTATATTCTGGATGGCTTGGAGTTTTAAAAGGTTAGATTAGGATAATATGCACATGGGTATTGGAGGGTATATTAGTATCGGTCTTATTAAAGTTTTGTATAAAGTGACTCTATTTTTGGCTTTTAGCGGGTTAAATCTTTTTAGCTTAGTTGATGCCATTTTACACTATTAATCTATTGTTTGTGTGGCTTCACCCCTGTTTTGTTTAAGGTTAAACCCAGGGTTTTCAGGCTATTGGAGAAATTTATTGTATTATTATCACATCCGATGGTTTATAAGCTGAAATAGATAAAAGTTGAAATTTGTTAATATTGGTTTTATTTTTCCATTTTTTCTCGTAGTCATTTATTTTGATTATTTCACGTTGTTTTTTTCTTGCTAAAAGTTCTTATTATGGTCAGTAATGATTTGGGTAATGTCGTCGGCGAACATAATTGTTGTGCATCCTGGTTCTGGCTTTGGTATATCTCTTGTAAAGATAGCATAGAGAAGCGGACTCGGATTCGATCCTTGGGGAACGCCTGCTCTGAGTTCGAATTGAGTTCCCATGTGTTCGTATATTTTAATAACTTTCTGTATTATATATATATATATATATATATATATATATATATATATATATATATATATATATATATATATATATATTATATATATATTATATATATATTATATATATATATATATATATATATATATATATATATATATATATATATATATATATATATATATATATATATATATATATATATAGATAGCGTTGTGTGTGCGCGCGCACGCACGTGGGCTTTGCAATACCCATCCCCCTTCTGAGCGACGACTCTGAATACTATACCAAAGTGTGTGGGTTTTCCAGTGCCCAGAGACTTGTCAGTGAGAAAGGGGTGGAGATGGAATTCACTGTACCTGTGGAGACCTTCCGCGAACTTTAATGAGTGACTGTTAATATTGCTATGCTTCATTTGAAGTACACTGTAGGAGTGCATGTGTCATCTGCCAATATGCGGGTTTACACGCGCGCGCGCTAACCCACCTATATTTTTTTTTACTCAAAATTGCGCTATAATAATTAGAAATCCCCATATTAAACCTCATGCCTGCATTCATACATGCTTGCATACATACATACTTACGTACTTACATACTCACATTAGATTCTTTATTGTGTGCAGCATAGCATGAAGTTCCGTAGACAATAGATGCAAATTATGACATATTTTACCTCTGAGAAATGTTAACGATAGTTGATCTTTCTGCAGAAGAAAATAATAATAATAATAAAAATAATAATAACAGTAGTTACAACAAATATATAATAATAATAATAATAATAATAATAATAATTATTATTATTATTATTATTATTATTATTATTATTATTATTATTATTATTATTATTATTATTATTCCTAAAGAAATAAGTAGTATATTAATAAACAATCATACTGAAGCATTATGTATTATAATGCTTATGAGTTTACAGTGTATATATGTGTATTGTGACGGTTAATTAGAGCATAAATGAACAATTACATAAAAAAAAAGAATTAATAAACTCTGTTGCAACGGAAGCTTTTCAATTAACAGTTGGAACGAAATATAATTTCTGCATTTGGCCTCATGGGTGTAATATATTATTACGCGTATACTTGTACACGATATTTATTTAGCTTTTACGCTAGAATGACGCGAAATGTATATTTGTTTGTTTGCGTATTTGTGTGGGGGGGGGGGTGAGTGAGCGAGCGTATAGGTGTATATGTGAATGTTTGCATGTATGAGTGAGTGTGTGTGGGTGAGTGAGAGTAAAGGAGTATGTATCCAGTTGTGATACATTATGAACCACAACAAACAAAAGTGCAACTTTAGGGGGAGGGGGAGTTTGGTCGAAGGGGTTGGGTATTTCCGAAAATGAATTAACTCTGGTGAAAAATGATGCTGGCAGTAATTAGTGTTAATTACCCCTGGTGGATATAAACTGAAGCTCTCTCTACCTTAATTAGTGTTTCTCTATATCATGATCAGAACTTTTTATTTTTTATTTATTATTGTTATTATTATTTATTATTATTATTATTATTATTATTATTATTATTATTATTGTTGTTGTTGTTGTTATCGTGGTTGTTATAATTTTCATATTTGTGATCTTTATTATTATTACGAATATTATGATGTTATTATTAAAATATACCGTAGTCTGCTTACGTTCCGTGAATAGAAAAAGATTTTTTTGGCTGCAGCTTTCATATTTTTTGAGTAGCGATGATTGATGAATTTCTCTCTCTCTCTCTCTCTCTCTCTCTCTCTCTCTCTCTCTCTCTCTCTCTCTCTCTCTCTCTCTCTCTCTCTCTCTCTCTCTCTCTCTCTCTCTCTCTCCTAATCCTGATTGAATTGAAATTAATCCCTTTCGCCAATCCCTCGAGAGGACGAATAGCTTTATTATCTTCCATTTTTTACTCTTAATCTTTAATTACATTTTAATTTTCCAGGCATTTCAACTTTTGCGAATGGTTCATTTGGAAAGAATAATATTAGTTTAATTTTTTTTTTACCCGTCTATCTAGGTTTTGGATAGCTACAGACATTCTCTTTATTAACTTAATTTCATATTCTAGAGATATTCGTTGTATGTCTTGCATCATTTGCACAAGGAATTGGTGTTTTGAGGATGTTTTTAAAATTTTTGGTCACATTTTATGATGAATTATTTTAATTCTTTTGTACTTTCTAGTCTTGAGTATTGCTCCCTAGTTTGATCGTCGGCTTTGCAATCCCATCTACGAGTATTGGATAAAAAAAAAAACTTGTGTGCAGATAGACTTTTTATTCCTAAATTAAGCACCGACCTCTTGCGCACACATGCTGTTAACTCGCTTAACTTAATGAATAAAATTTATCACAATGTTAATCACCCATTGCATCGAGATCTGCCTGGCTTATTCCGTCTTACATCCATTACCTAGAATGCTGCCAGTGCCAAGAGTTGTGCTTTTTCTTTGTTAGATTTAATTCCAAAGAGTATTCAAGATGTTTCATTTTGGCTACCGCTAGAATGTGGAAGAAGTCTATCCTTGTTGTTGGGTCATTGGAACTTCACGAATTTAAGCTAGGCACAAATAAATTTATTTATCAGACTGTGATGCTTAACCGTTATATATATATATATATATATATATATATATATATATATATATATATATATATATATATATATATATATACATATATACATATATATATATATATATATATATATATATATATATATATACATATATACATATATATATATATATATATATATATATATATATATATATATTATATATATATACATATATATATATATATATATATATATATATATATATATATATATATATATATATATATATATTTTTTTTTTTTTTTTTTTTTTTTCCCACAAAGTTACTTCCCCTGCAGGAATCTATCTGGTTTACAGTTTTTATACTGATTTCTATTTGGTATTATTATTATTATTATTATTATTATTTTTATTTTTATTATTATTATTATTGATGATAATAAAAATATCAATAACTGCAGTAGTATTTTGGTGTGTCATAGTGACTGTTTAGAAAATGCGTGTAAATATACGCTGCATAGCCACTATAAACGTACATTAATTAAGGCTGGGATGTTAAGCAGGTATACAAATACTGTATTTATCTATCATCATGTTCAAATCTAGTTTTTTTTTCCTGTCACTAATACTAGTGATCTGGTGAGATAAATATGAACGTTCTTTGTGTCCCTTATTTTAGGTTTTGTTTGAATATCATAGGAACACTCAAATGCTGTGGTAAATATGATTTATCAAGAACAGTTTTGCAAGAATTATAGAATGTACGGCTTCAATCCTAACAATATGGTTCACCTATGGCGAAAAAAGAAGTGAAATATCGCTTTAGACCAACGTTACTGTCATTTCAGGGCAGATTGTATCGATAGTCCTTTTAATAATGAAATAGTGTTTGTAGGGTATCCTTTAGCTCTTCCTCCTCTAGTAATAATAATAATAATATGGTTCTACTTTGAACCCTATTCTTCAAAACTCGTAGATGTTAAATTCTTATTCATATAAATCTTAATTAGTCCCTTTTTTATGCAATTTGTAGTTTACCAGTATTTGGGATGGACAGTCAATGTGTAGAAATAAAGGAAATTAAAAGCGCTGAAAAATGAATATTAGTCTTCAGTCTGTATTGCCATTAGTTTCTTTCTCAATTCCTAACTAATATCCATTCTTCAATCTGTATTGCCAGTAGTTTCTCCATTCCTAACTAATATCCATTCTTCAGTCTGTATTGCCAGTAGTTTCTCCATTCCTAACTAATATCCATTCTTCAGTCTTTGCCAAAGGATTTCACCACACCAGCTCAGTGCTGCAGACTGGGACAATCTGGCTCCGGAGGGGAGGGTTAACCTCTGTCGGGCCCCTCGATAGATCGGCAGTGCCCCACTACATGAGGTAACGCAAGTAGTATGGTGTGAGGGGAAGGGACAGTTGCAAAGAGACTTTTTACCCCCAAGTTGCAGAACTGCAAGGGATGAGGAGAGCGGTTTTTTTTGTGTGGCAGACGGGTATGTTTTGACTTAGGCCACCATCCATTCTTAGAATATTGTTCTCATAACTGGGGTGCTCTTTATACTTTCTTCTTGATAGGGTTGGATTTGAGACAATTAGACTAATCAGTGACCCTTCTTCTGATACAGATTCATTTTCTCTTTGCCGTAAGGTATCAACCCTTTCTCTTTTCTAGTGTTACAACTTCCATTGGTGCTATGATGAGTTGGCGGGTTGCATCCCTTCCCCGCTGCCGGGGTCGTGTACCGTTTGCCAAGCAGTCTCGTTTCACAGGTACTGTGTGGAGATAAGTGGCTCGCGGATGGGTCGGTGATGACCTATCTTCCTTCAAAAAGCTGATCTATGTTATCTCGGGCCTAATCCTGCCCTATTTCTGGGTCTTCATTACTTCGACTATTCTTTCACCCTGTGTCGTTCCTTTCTGTATCATTCTCTTACTTCTGCCTTGTTCTTAAGTTTCCACCTTTTTTCCCAGTATTTTCTTGGTGCCCGAATCTAGTGAGGGCAATTTCTGGAGTCACAAACTTAAGATTTAAAATGTTTCAGTACATTTGGAAAGTGTAAAGTCGCTCTCTAGGCCTACAACATATTCCCCTAAGTGCTTTTCAAGTCTTTCAGGCGAGCACAGTTTTCTGATTGTTGTCTAGGAAATATACGATCAGCTTTTCAGTTGTGTAAAAATGACACGTGTATATCGTATACTGTAACGTATAGCATAAATTTTTATTTTATTTTAGTGTTTAATATTCATATATTTTTTCTTGTCCTTTCAGTATGCTATTCATGGGAATGGGATGCTTTCTTATAACTACGATATATTTACAAATTTAAGATCCAACGAAATACAGCTTAAGGTAACCTTTTCACTGAAGTAGCTCTTCATAGACTTCATTCAATGTCTCTGCCTTTGCTTTTGCTACTGCTCTCCTTGCCTCCTTCTTTGCCTGCTTGTACTCTTCTTTATCCTGCTCCAGGCCTGTTAAATCTGCCCTTTTCTTAGCTTCCTTTTTGTTCTTCATCAATTCTTGCACTTCCTCATTCCACCACCATGACTCTTTTATCAATTGGGGGTTTCCTTCCTGATGACTTTCGAAGTACCTCCTCACCAACCCTCAAAATCACCTTACTATACTCTGTCCACCATTCTTGTACATCCTCATGCAACCTTATCGCTTCCAACACTCTTCCCTTAAACATAGTTCTCAGCTCTGCATCTTTCAGTCTCCACCACTTTATCTTTGGGTCCATCCTCGGCTTCTTACTTTTCCTACATTTCCTGAGCCTGCAATCAGTTACTACTAGCCTATGTTGCACTGCTACACTCTCCCCATTTATTACTTTACAGTTGCTAATCTCCTTCAGATGGTCTCTCCTACACAACAATAAATCTATCTGGCTCTCCCTCCCACCACTACTGTATGTAATCAGTCTGCTTTCCTTTTTCTCAAAGAATGTGTTGACCAATGCAAGATCAATTGTATTAAGCTTGTAAATTCTCATAAATATTTTCTTGCAATCTACGGAACAATTTTCCATCTAAAAATAAAAAAAAAGAAAAATACAGACGCCTGTGCTGCACTTTCCTCCAATTGGTTATGTCTCCTGAGATCCCGGGATACAGGATTAATACATATTAGTCACTGCAGTATTAGACAATCACAAGGGACGTCTGCTTTCCTTGGTAACTTCCTGAAATATAAGGTAAGTTAGGTACCACACTTAGAAATGCACCAAACTCCTGTAGCAAGCCACACAGGGAACCATATTTTGCTGTAATATATTGCAAAGCATATATATGGCGATCTATTTTGTCTATAGTCATGTAGTAGGTTGGCTCATGGCATCAGGCGCCCGTTGCGATACTACAGCTGAAGGTTTTTTTTGAACTTGAATAGGTCTGTCCAGGACATTTCGATGTTAAGTCTTCTTTCAGTTACGGTTCTTTTTTTATGCCTTCTGCTACACTGAATATTCTTGGATATTCATCACACATCTTTTATTATCCCTTCACATCTGACAAGTCATTACTCTCTCCATCTCTGTTTCTCTTTACTTTATGAATTCTTCGTGCCCAGGCCCGATGAGGGCTGTTTAATTTTTTTTTTTTGGCCTGTCCTGGTGTCAAAAAAAAAATAAAAAATTATTATATATATATATATATATATATATATATATATATATATATATATATATATATATATATATATATATATATATATATATATACACAATAAGAATAAATTAAGACTTATTACGAACAAATGTACTTACAGTACTTGAATATAGTACTAAAAATATGATTTCAAAGTCCCTACGCTTTGAATTTTTCAGATACACAATAGGAATATTTTGTTGGAGAAAAATTCAATTTATGTAAACCGAATAGACAGCTGTTCAGTATTCACTGAGGGTTCGTTGGCAACTCATTTAATTACAAACTTTACCAACTTCGTGTTTCAATGAAAAGTAGGTAATTTTGTAGGCGCCTAAAATTCCTGAATTATGTTGCTTGAGGAAATGATTTAAAAATCAATCGGCCAAAATGATGTACTATTTTATCCACATTATAAACTTTCCTGGAGAGCCAGTGACGCTTTAAGGGGGGTTTACATGGTCAAACGGTTCGTCGAACGCGGTTCGACAGACAAGTGTTTGAAGTGATGTTCGAATGTGTGAACGGGATATTTGGTTGTCGAACACGTTCGACAAACGTGTTCGACAACCAAATACACCGTTCACACTTCGAACCACTTCAAACACTTGTCTGTCGAACCGCGTTCGACGAACCGTTTGACCGTGTAAACCCCCCTTTAAGGGGGGTATACACGGTCAAACTGTTTGTCGAACGCGGTTCGACAGACAAGTGTTTGAAGTGATGTTCGAACGTGTGAACGGGGTATTTGGTTGTCGAACACGTTCGACAACCAAATACCCCATTCACACGTTCGAACATCACTTCAAACACTTGTCTGTCAAACCGCGTTCGACGAACCGTTTGACCGTGTATACCCCCCTTTAGAATAGCCCGCATCCCTCTTTTCCCTCTCCCTCACCCCCCAAGTACATGCTCATTAGCTGTAGTTTTCGGGATTATCAACTTAACATCGCGTCCTAAGAGGCTTCGGGGGAAGAATATATATTGTGTGCTGAGTGAAAGAGCCTTTGGGAAGCTTTGGTAGTTCAGATAATTTCAAGCGTAGGAATTAACGAAAATAATATATAATAATAATAATAATAATTATTATTATTATCATTATTATTGTTATTATTTTATTATTATGCTGATTCATTTAAAAAACTTTGATGCCTGTTAATTTATTAATGAGTTTTGTAGGCAACAAGGAAAAATATATGCAAATATTTCATTGTTTTTAGCATTTGGCATAATGCGTATTTTTACTCCTAGCAACCCCTTAATTTCCAAGGGCTTCCTAGCAAGCACACAGATAGTGTGTACGGATAATTGTAGCTTGTGGATTGGTCGGTGCAGAACTTCGTTCTATTCCTTCACTTTCAAACTCTGAAAATCTCTTCCTTATTCTGTCTTTTCCAAGACTTATAACATTTCCTCTTTCAAAAACTAATCTATTTTCATCTCGGGGCTTAACCCTAGCCATATTTCTAGGATTTCTTTACTTTGAATATCATTGTAGCCTGTTTATTTTTTGTTTTTTTTATCATTCTCTTATTTCTGCCTTGTTTTTAAGCTGGTACATTTTCTCCTTAATGTTTTTTGGAGCTCAGGCCCGATAAAGGCAGTTTTCTTTCGCCTTTTTATTCCTTAAGGTCTCTAGCGACCCCCACGATCCCCAAGGGATATACGAAATCCCCAACGCCCTCTAGAAAGTCCTTGTAACTCTCAAGGTCCCTAATAACCTTCAGGATTCCCTAGGAATCCTCAAGGATCCCCTAGGGACACGTAGAATACCAAGGAAACACCCCATGCTATGCATGTAACATAACTTTCTTATTCATCGTTGTTACAGCACTTGTGAATCTATCTAATAGAATAAAATTTTTCCAGTTTCCTTTTTTTTTTTTTTTTTTTTTTTTTTCCCAATACCTTTAAAATAGAGCTAAAAAGTCTGATGGCATAATATACGTAATATCTAACACAATTGTTATTACGGGTAAGCAAATTCACGTCCTTATATTTAGAAGACAATTTTAGATGCATATGCTTTGTATATGAACCAAAGAAAATAATAATAATAATAATAATAATAAATTTTAAAACGTAATGGAGAATAATCCACTTGTTCATCTTGCACCACTCTTTATTTAATATTTCGGGTCAAATCTAGACCCATTTTCATCTGAAAATTACAAAACATAAATTTGAATATTAAAAAATTAATTTCTATGTATACAAAGGATTTTTTTTAATTAAAACATAAAAATATATTAAAACAATTACACAATAACAAGAAACAAAAAGAATATTGTAACAATATTACAGTATAAAATGATATTTTGTTCAACACAATGTACACACACACACACACACACACACACACACACACACACACACACACACACACACACACACACACACACCACACACCACACACCACACACACACACACACACACACACACACACACACACACACACACACACACACACACATATATATTAAAATAATTTAAGTGCTATTCTTGATATTTCTAAGTTAAGGGTCTGTTTCTTACTTTTGATTAATAAACACTCGGCAATTCTTATTTCAACTTGGTCTTTTCCTTTATATAATATTGTATATTCTTCACTATGTATGGACTTTTTACAGATGTTTTCACAGTGGTTGCGAATAGAGGACTGAGAGGCCTTGATACAAATTCTATTGTTCTGTAACTCTTCCCAGCATGTTCAGACATTCGAACAGGTAATGACCTTGTTGTCGAGCCTATATAACAACTTTCACAAGCTGTACATTTATATAAATATACAATGTCCGAACACCACTTGGAAGGTATTATGTCCTTATGATGGAAGATATTTCATAATTTTTCTTACATTCTTACAGATGAGTCCTGGATGAAGGCTGCTACTGCGCCTGTGCTTCCAGCTCTATACTGCTCTCTCTGTGACTATGGTCTGTCTGGTGGCTATGGTGGCGGAACTGAATGTCTGCTCTATGGTTTAATTTTCTCTCTTGATTCGCCCAAGCACGATCCAATATAATTTCAAAGTCGTAAACAGATTATGCTCCAACAACCGATTCTGGTAGACCATTCCATACTTCAACAACTCTTATCACAAAAGGAATACTTCCTCAAGTTCAATCGTTTCAATACTCTTTTGCTATGTCCTCTTGTTGCTGATTCAAGCATAATGAAAAGGTCATTACACACCTTGTCATATATTCCACTCATAATCTTAAATATTTCAACATGTCTCCTCTTGTCCTCCGGTAGGCTAAGGTGTGAAGTTGTAACCTTCTCAGTCTTTCCTTGTATGGAAGGTCTCTCAGTGTGGATATTAACTTGGTGGCTCTTCGCTGTACTTTTCTATCGCCTCTACATCCCGAACTTTATATGGACACCAGACCTGGTTGGCCTACTCAATATATGGGGACGTTCCAGAGCTGTGTACAGAGGCTTGAAAGTTTCCTCGTTCAGTGCACAAAACACTCTCCGTATGAGCCCCACAAGTCTGTTTGCTTTGTTAATTTTTTCAGCTATATGTTCAGAAAAATTTAGTCCACTGTCAATTACCGCTCCCAAATCTTTTTCAGAAGATGCTTCATTCAGCTCCTCTTCCATTTTGTAAATTCTTTTTCCAAGTTTTGTTTTTCCTATTCTCATCTGAATACATTTTCCTGGATGAAATTTAAGCAACCATGGATCAGACCACCGTTTAGCTGCATCTAAATTGTCTTGCATTTTATGACAATCTTTCATATCAACTATTTTTCTGAAAATTTTCAAATCGTCCGCATAAAGATACACTTCTCCATTTTCTATAACCTCTGGCAAGTCATTTATGAGTATCACAAACAGCAATGGACCCAACATCGATCCTTGTGGTACGCCGCTGATTACATCACTCCAGGTTGAGGCTTCTCCGCTGACGATCACACTCTGCTGTCCACTAGTCAGGAAGGACTTGATCCATTCATATATGTCTCCTTTTATGTTGTATCCCTCTATTTTCTCACACAAGCGGCGATGCGGGACGGTGTCAGATGCTTTCCTGAAGTCACAGTATGCGACATCTACAGCCCTTCCCTCATCTAGAATATTAACCCAGCTGTCCATAACTCGTATTAACTGTAGCACCGTTGATCTCCCAGTTATGAATCCAAATTGTTTGTTGCTAAATAATTTATTTCCTTCCTGTGTTTCATTATATATTTCCATACCATGGATTTCATTATCTTGCAAGCTATACTTGTTAGGCTTACTGGTCTATAGTTGCCTGGGTCACTGCGGTCTCCTTTTTTATATATTGCTGTGATGTTGGCTCTCTTCCAGTCTTGGGGGATTCCGTGCATCTTCAAAGAAAGATTAAAAATCTTCTTCAATGGATCCAAAATTTCCTCTACTGCCTCTTTCAAAACTCTGGGATGCAAACCGTCAGGTCCTGGTGACTTGTCCTTTTTCAGCTTATCTATTATAGTTTTTATTTCATTCCTAGTTATTTCTATAGTGTTTAATTCTGGGACTTGTTTCCTCTATACTTTTGGAATTGTCACCTTCAGTTTCCCTCGTAAACACACTGCCGAAGAATTCTGCCAGTACTTCTGCCTTTTTCTTATTGTCACTAGTTTTATCCTTTTTATCTTCACTTGTTTACACATCAGATATCCTTGATTTTGTCTTTATCATTGTCAGGACATACATACATACATATACCGAGGCTGTTTCCCCCTTAAATTGGGGGGTAGCCGACGTCAAGAAAGGAAAGTTTGGGGAGAAGTTATTCTCCCCTCTACTCCCCCTCTTCGTTGACGCCTCGCAGGAGGTTGATGGAAGGGGGGGATTCCCAGTCCCCCCGCCCCGTCCACTTTTAATCGCCTTTTACGACACGCAGGGAATACGGTGAGGCTATTCTTTGATATTATGCCCGCCCCACAGGGCACAAATATAAAAGGCCCCATGTGCTCCTTATTATCGTCTCCAACCAACCGCTCAATGGCTCAGCCCCTGCTGGGCTAAGGATGATGATGGGATGGCCAAGAGTGCGCCGCCGCGCCCTCGTGCGGGAAACCTCTAGGGTTTTGCAGGAGTAATCGGCCGCCGCTGCCTGTCTACTACAGCAGCAAGATTTTTGGCAGGCCTTTGGCCCTCCCGACTTCTAGGTCTGGGTTCAGGGAACGCGCCACCAACGAGATTTTGGCGGCACGAACTCCCCAATACGCTCCCAAGCAGACTAGGGAGATGGATGACTAGATGACACTCGTCTTGGAGTGGCCACGGCACTTGGGAGTGCCATCGCCGCAATGTGCGTTCAACTACACTTAAGAATGAATATACAGTACTTACGTTGTGTAGATGAGGTCACTGAAGGAAGACTCTTAAATTTGCAATCTTAGCAAAATCACTCTTGCTTAAACCTGAAAATACTTCCAGAAAATCTTTGGATTATCTTTAATGTTTTTCGCTATTAGTTTTTCTTTATTTTTCAACTGCCTCCTTGTTTCACTTCTCACTTGATTACTAGTTCTCTTGTAGTCTTTTAAATATTTCTTCATACACTCTGTTAATCTCTTGAATTTTCATTTTCATTTTCTTTAACTTT
Organism: Halocaridina rubra; assembly: GCA_037179515.1. NCBI lineage: Eukaryota > Metazoa > Arthropoda > Malacostraca > Decapoda > Atyidae > Halocaridina > Halocaridina rubra. Next base: position 19,110 of record JAXCGZ010019455.1, on the reverse strand, counting down.
TGCCATACTCTGTTTTCTTTTTATTTTGCTCCAAAGTTGACGATTCATGGGCAGGCTATCGTTTGTTCTCCTGCGTTGGTTGTATTTATCTGTTAATTCTCTCTTTGGTAGACTACCTCATGGAACTTACTCACAAACCTGTTCCACATTCCATCAATATCTTGTGTATTCAGGTACGTTTGCCAATCTATATTCAATTTTATGTTTAACTTCGCATAATCTCCTTTTTCATATAAATATACCGTGCGTATATTCTGTCCAATATGCGGTTTTAGGTCACACTTACATAGAATTACCCCATGGTCACTTTTTCGTATTAGACTTGTTACTAGCACTTCCTCAACTAAGCACTCATCATCAGAAAAAATCAAATCCAGAGTATGTCCTTCTTCATTATTTCTAATCCATGTTATATCATTCACACGTTGTGTGAGAAAACAGTCCCGTACTTTTTCTATCATATCATAACTAAAACTTGTTCCCCCAGATGACACTGTATAATTTTGCCAATTAACATCCGGTATGTTAAAATCACCAATAAAAATATTTTTTCTTGCCCCCTTGTAGTTGCTCACTTCTTCCATCAATTTTAGAAGGTTCTCATTATTTTCTACACTACTATTCGGACTCCTTTATATGGAAACAATCATCATGTCTCCCTCCTCGCATTTTAACTTAATAAGTCATATATTCACAATACTTAGACTTAAATTCTACAGAATCATGGATAATCTTACTATTTATATACAGAAGCATTCTTCTTCCCTCGTCTTCATTACTAAGGTTCTTGCCGTATATCTCATATCCTTCCATTTGATATTCAGATATTACTCTCTCAAATCTAAAATTCTTTGGCTTCACCTCTTGTAGTGCTATCATCTGGGGTGGACTTTCCATACCTTTTATCCTAGTCTTTAATTCATTTAGTTTATCTAAATTTAGCGTATCGACATTACTAAACATCACTGTAAAATCTAGAACACCGCATATCTCTCTTTCTGCACATGCTTCCTGTCGCTGGACGTTTCTTCCTTCGGCTCCCTCTTCTTCACCTTCAGGATGTATCTGTCCCAAGGATCTCCTCGTACTACAGAAGTTTCCCGAGTTTCTTTCTTCCTCATTCTTGTTTTTGGCCTCGGTTTTCAGTTCCTTGTCCTTCTGTCTTTCTGTTTTTGTCATGTCGTGTGAAATACTCACTTTCTGATACAGTTTATTTTTAGCTCCTTTCAGCTTATATGCACTTCTTAGTATCCTTTCCTTCAAGCCACTCGTAATTGATACTAGGATGGACCTTGGTTATATTTTCTGTCCTTCTTTAGTCAAAATTCCATTATATTTCACAATTCTTCTAATCTCAGTGATATCGCTACCAAAATATGACAATCAAATTTCCTCTCATAATTCAACAAACACAATATTGTCATGCTTTGTTTTCTGTCCTTATCTGTAAATTCATATCCTCTTTAACTTATTCTGGAACATTGCATAACACTAGATTATATCTACGATCCATTCGGTTTTGTACCTGGCTAGTTGCCAGTGCAACCGACTGGGCCTCCACCACACCCATCCTTGCATTCATAGCCCTATTACTTTCTTGTTGACCTACAATTTCAGCCCAGGCCTTAATTTCTCTCTCCTTTTGACCCTGCTTATTCCAAAGAACTTTGTTTTGTTCCTCAATCTTATCCATGCATTTATAAAGTTGCACACAACCTCTCTTACAGTGTGTACAGTACCATGTTATCTGGTCTCCAACCGACATGATACAATCATATACTTCCTCTGGCATGCCTTCGCATACAGTGTGGAACCAAACTTTACATACCTTACATTGCATGGCTTTATCGTCACATTTAACAACAGTTTCACAGTTACCGCAATTCTCATCCGTTTCGTTTCCGCCACTACCGTCGTCTACTGCAGGTTTGTTTACATCCACGCAGCTATCATCTTTCCTTCCTCCGACGGCGACAGCTCCTTCCAAAACGTCGACACTTACATCTACCTTCTTGCGTCCTTTTCTACCGCTGTTCTGACTCATGTTAGCCTTGTTTAAATGTGTAAATGTATGCTTCCTCAAATACGTCAATAAATCCAAGTAGATCCACCAAGTACCAAAAATGGACAAAAGAGTGGATGTATATTTACTGTCAGTGCTTATAGACAATTTGAAATAAGACATTTAATTTTGTCTGTGGAAAATATTAGTTGCAAACCATTTTAAGTTTTCCATTTATATATTTACAAATTTCATCATTCTGGAAAGAAAGCTTAATATAAACCTCTTCTATTTTAGCAGTATGTAATCTTGATTTGGGGTTGAATATATTATTCAGAAACTTTCGGAGGGATGTATGAAATAGCTTTTCTGGTTATCCATTATTTGGGAAGTAGTTCCTTAACACTTCAAAATCACTATGTAAAGGATTATAATTGCTAGTTATATTCCATGCTCTGTGGAGAAGAGTGGAAATGGCACTGAATTTATATTTATAATATACATTACTGATAAAATGTAAACCAGAGGTTGTATAAGTTTCTTTACAATACACTGTTGTTGTTAACTTATTATTTTTCATTTCAGGTATTATATCGAGGAAAGGCAATTTGTGGTCGCTTTCTATTTCTTAAGTGAATTTTATTCTGGGATGTTTATTGTTGATGTAATTATAAAACTTGTCAATGTGGTTTGCTTCTATGAAAATTATGATTGTATCGTCAACATGTCTTTTATAGAAAATTGGTGTAAAATCCACTGGGCATTCTTCCAGGCACTTGACTTCATTTAAGGCAAGAAAAATATTTGCCAATGGAGCACTTAAGAGGTTGTCCCATTGCAAGACCTTCAATTTGTTTGCAGTAGTTTTCATTAAATGTAAAAAATGAATTTCCAGTTGCAGTATTTAGTAATTTTTTATTTTTTTTTGTCCATATCACGTATGGTTGAAGTACTATATATGTATGTAATGTGTTATGTCAATTGCTTCAGCAACTGGTATATTGGTATACAACGATTCTACATCAAAACTAATCATTACTGCATTTTTATCCAATTCTAATAGCTTAATTTCTTTGACTGAGCTGTTTAGGGTATATTCGTTCTTCGCATACGTGTTAATTAAAGAAACTACACATTTTGAAATATCATATATGGGGGCATTGATGGCAGATAGCATTGGCCTCATAGGTACGTTTTCTTAATGGATCTTTGGTAGGCCGTATAGTATATACCTGATCGCGTGCCGACGGCATACATTTCTTTGTATTCATTTTTTTTATATGGCTCATTCGTTAAGTAAAGTCTTTAAAAACCTATTAATTCTTTTGATTTAGTACCACATTCGTCTTATTAATATAGTCGTCTTTATTCATAATTACCATTCCTTTTCCTTTGTCTGGTTTATTTATTATGTGGCTTTTGTCAGACTTGATTGCTAAGTTCGGTTACTTTCTCGTACATTTGTTTTAACTCGTTCATGCATGTTTCTATGTCTTTTCCGGGTAAAATTGGTTTGCTTTGCAATGTGTTAGCCAATTTTTCAAAAGGAATTTTCCCACTTAATTTCATTAAATTTAATATCGAAAGGAATGTTCCAGTCCTAAGGACAATAAGAATTTTTCTTTTGTTTGAATTGCCGGCTGGCTAGGTTAAAAACGCATTTGTTTAATTCCACTTAAACTTATATTACGTTGATTTTAATCATGTGGTATATTTCTTACATAAAGGTATTGACAAATACAAGGACAAAGTCACACTTGTACATGCTAAAAAGTTATTCTTTTTGGGTGACTTTGTCCTTGTATTTGTCAATACCTTTATGTAAGAAATATACCACATGATTAAAATCATCGTAAAATAAGTTTAAGTGGAATTAGACAAATGCGTTTTTAACCTATGAGTACTCTGCCAGCTCCTGTACAGTTGTTGATTCAGAAATTCTCTTCTAAAGAACTTGAAATGCACAAATTTTGGTGTTAAATTGTATAACAAACATCGTTCGAGAAAAACAATGTCCAGCTCAATCTTCTGGTATCGGTGTAAAGTTCTGTCCCATTTTTGAATGTTTCTCCAAATATGAAAACCATATCGTTCAATAATTACCAAAGAAATAGGTTTTTCTTTAGGTAATCTTAAACTAATTATAAATTTGAAAACATAATGGAGACTAATCCACTGGTTCATCTTACACCCCCCCCCCACTCTTCTTTATTTGATAATTCGGGTCACATCTAGAACCTTTTTCATCTGAAAATAACAGAGCAAATCAATTTAAATTTTCAAAAATGAATTTCTTTATATACAAAGGATTTATTTAATTAAAACATTGAAATATATTAAAACACTTAAACAACAACAAGAAACAAAAAGAATATAATAATATAACGCTATAAATGATGATAAAGTTGATATGATTGAAAATACAAAGTGTTAATAATTACAATAGGTATATATATGCTTTCATATTGTGTGAATTGCAAGACCTTTCTATAAATTTTGTTATGGGTAAACTCAATTCTGGGTTTTCTCTTTGAATCGGAAGAGATTCTACAATTCTGATGTCGGTTTCATATATTCCCCTGTAAGCTACTATAATATCACTAACTGAAATATCTCTGACGTCTCGCAGGAGGTTGATACAAGGGGGGGGGGATTCCTAGTCCCTCCGCCCCGTCCACTTTTAGTCGCCTTTTACGACACGCAGGGAATACGGTGAGGCTATTCTTTGATATTGTGCCCGCCCCACAGGGCATCTTACAGAGATAGCCCTGTGGTAGGGGCAGTAGGAGGAGCTGGCAGTTGTGAAGCGACACAGGTTGTGGAAGAGCCGGGAGGATGGGCTGTGGCACTCCAGCAGTGCCATCTGAACGGTCGCTAGCTCCCTCGTCATTGCCCATAGAGCAAAGTAATCCCCCTATTTGTTTTCCTTTCTTGATGTCGGCTACCCCCCAATTAAAGGGGGAAACAGCCAAGGTATATGTATGTATGTGAAATATCTCATTTTCACGTCTTCTGGCGATGATCTCATACTGAACCCCATTGTCAGGTGTCCGTATGTTATTACGGTTAACCCCTTATGCTCACAGTATAGGTAGTGTTGTGAACTTGTGATAATGACTTTTTAGTCAGTTCAAAAAAAATAAAAACAATAGACCACCCATGAACAGGAAGGGTTTGGTAATAGTTCTTTTTTCTTTTCTTTTATAAAGTACTACCGTATGCCCGGCTTAATGTGTGGATAATAGTTGTTAAATGGTTAATGGTTTTGTGATTTCTTTTTTTAAAAACTTGGTTAAGATATCCATGATTGGAAAACTGAAGGATAATGTGTGCTTCCTTGGTCCTCTTTTCTTAGGTTTCGGAGAAAACGTCTTTATATAAAAACTTTCTTAATGATCTTGTTAATCATATTGGTTGTGAAACCATTTTGTATAGATGATTTGAAACTTTTGAAACCATTTTGTATTAATTATTTGTAAAGAAAATTTTTTGGACTAATATACGATTATTTTAATCGAAATGTTCTTGTAACTAGTGTGTACACTATTGTGTTGATAAAGGCCCGATTTCTTAAATAGTGTACACTAGGACAGCATCAGATGCGTTTATAAATCCATTTGTGTGTCTAGCTAACCAACAATATGGTATCCTAGGTTTACACTGTTTAAGAAATCTGGCCAAAGTTCGTAGCATTCACTAATAAATTTTACTCCCATTCCCGTGAAACGTAATTTGCGATAAATTTCAGTATCAGATGAATTATTGTTCCTCAACATTACATCCAAAAAGGGAATCTGATTCATATCTTCTGTATCCATACTGAAATTTGGTGCGCTTGTTAAATAATTGAAGAATTATTTCTCAATATTCGTGTTTTTGTATTTAAAACTAAAGTATCATCGACTAATCTCCTATAATGTTCTGAAGTGAACCGGGCATTCATTTAGCCATATTTGCTCATGGTGACAAAACTTGTTTTCCATTGGGGCATAGAAAGGAAAAGCCATAGGGTCACCCCCCCCCCATATATACCATTTTTTATATGATTCATTGAACATGAAGAATGAATCACCTACAACCAGATGCAGCATATTTATAATATGGTAGCCATTTTTAAAAGGACACAGAATCGTTGATTTTGAATTCCGGTATATTTGTAATTATTATGGCACAGTTTAAAAACCAACATATTTTATGATTCCTTAACCTTTAATGATTGCTTAGCTCTCAGTTGTTTGAATTAGTGAGAGACTCTCTGAGTTCCCTTTTCTGGAATGGCGGTGAACACGAGTATTAATAATATGACCTGATCAGAGTTGATTGAATTTCTAAGCCGATTATTTTGGGGCTTAAGTTTGGCTTTATTGGCACTGTCATAATTAATAATTTCTGATGAGCACCCCTCTCCCCCCCCCACACAGCGCATTATCTGCTGTTGCATATTATAATGAAAAAAACTGTATATTACTTTTCTATATATATATATATATATATATATATATATATATATATATATATATATATATATATATATATATATATATATATATATATATATATATATATCAACAATGACGTACAATAAATATTGTTTTCGGTTTATGAATTTTATAATAATAATAATTATAATAATTATAATAATCTATCTATCTATCTATCTATCTATCTATCTACCTTGGCTGTTTCCCCCTTTAATTGGGGGGTAGCCGACATCAAAGAAAGAAAACCGTAAGGGGATTACTTTGCTCTATAATAATAATAATAATAAATAATAATAATAATAATAATAATAATAATAATAATAATAATAATAATTATTATTATTATTATTATTATTATTATTATTATTACATTGTAATGCAATTACGCATTTACATATTTTCAAACATTTTTACCAATTATTCTACCTTCTGCTGTCGGGATTTAAACCTGGGACGTGTAGAATAGAAATTCACAGCTCAGCACACAAATGTATTTGGTATATATCTTCTCTCTGAAGTTTATATATATATATATATATATATATATATATATATATATATATATATATATATATATATATATATATATATATATATATATATATATATATATATATATATATATATATATATATATATATATATATATATATAATTTCCTTGGAAAGCTGAGGCGAATAATAAAATCAAAACCAATGCAGGAACAGAAAATATCTTGATTCATTTAACGACTGGTTTCGGAGGACAGTTACAACTCCGTCATCGGTTATAGCTACAAAAGCAGAGAAATAATTATAGAGTATATGCACCAAGAAGAAATAATAATAATTATATGCAATTGATATTTAGTACATTGATTGTGAGCAGAACAAAAATAACATAAATAGATAATAATTTAAGTGTAGAGGTTGTTAGACATAGCTTAAGAGGGAATTGAGGTGGGAACTATAAATAGTTGAATTAATATTCCTTGACTTGAAAATACAGTAGATTGGTTGAACTGTCATCGATATAAAAAGATGGTTTTTCTCTAAAGATATACAGATTCAGCAATGGAGAGCTTCATTTCTGTAGATTGTGTCGAGAACTGAAATTTTTTTTTATGGGGGTGAGCATGGTCATGGGAGTGGTTAAATGCTGGTTTTCATAATGGTCTGTTGCTCCGTATGGAACTCCCCAAATGTTCAAATATGCGACCTGCTTTAGTTCTGCCTATATATATGGTATTACATGGATGACAGTAATATTGGTATATTAATGAGGACTTTAGCCTCAGAGGCACAGCATCTTTGAAGTTGAAAAGACCGTTAAGGGTAAATATTGAATGGAATATAACCTTTAATTGTGAGTAAATTTTTGTCTTAAAGTAATTTTGTCAATTTGTTTACAAAGAAAAACTAGGGGCACTCGTAAATGTGGTGGGAATATATATATGTCTCTATTAGCGGATAACCTCTTAGTTTCTAGAATGAAAAATATATGAAGTTGTTTACTTATGTAAGTATCAGTGAATAAATACCCAATACCGTTCCCGTTATTATACAGTAGTTTTCTGAGGAAGTGGATTTCAGAAATAATCAGAGCATATATGGTTGGTTCGAGTTATCAATGTAGTTACCAAATTTCTTTTATCCTGAACAGGGATGAAGGATGAGAACTTAGTGGTAAGGCCGGTGAAAAGTATCGTTATCATGACTCTTTCATAATATCTAAGAAAAAAAAATTTCCTATTTTTTCTTAAAATGTGTCTAACAACCTCTACACTTAATTTAAATTAATATTTATTATTTTTGTTCTGTTCACAATCAATGTACATAGTCAAGTATATATTATTATTGTTACCAGTGTAATTGCTTTGTGTTTTTTTGTGCATGTATTTTTATATTTATTTTTGTTCCTTTGTAGCTACCTGATGACTGAGTTGTAAGTGTCCTCCGAAACAAGTCTCTAAATCAATAAAGATGTTTTCTCTTCCTGCATTGGTTTTTATTTTTATTCTATTGTGGGTGCGGCAGAAATACCTCCCACATTTTAAAGGTTAACGAAAGGAAAAATAAACAACATTTATTGTTTGAACAAGGGGTTACAGTTTTTATTCATTTGGTTTTAACATTTACATCCTCCAAATGGTTGCCTCTATACACTGTTGTTGACGATTTCTGAAGTTTTCCATCACTCGAAGAGTCATTCTCGGCGGTACTTCTGCAATCATTTGACAGAGGATCCTTTAATTTTGCAATAATACCGGTCGATGTTTGTAGACTTCAGCTTTCAAGTAACCCCTGAGAAAATTATCACAGGGGTTGAGATCAGGTGAGCGTGCAGGCCATCCAATGTCACCATGTAAGGAAATCAAATGTCCTGGAAACCTTTCTCTCAGAGCTTCCATTGATCTTCTTGCTGTGTGTACGGTGGCTCCATCCTGCTGAAACCACACATCCTGATTGCGAAGGTTGTTTACTTTTGGTTCCAGAAATGTCTGCAGCATCTCCACATACCGGTCGGATGTTACTGTAACTGAGTAGTTTCTCTCCTCCCAAAAAATAATGGCCCTATGCACTTAAGTTCAAAAGTGCTCACCATACAGTCACTCGTTCATTGTGTAGAGATCTTTCATGAAGCTGTCTAGGGTTATTTTCCCCCCAATAACGAAAATTTTGCGTATTCACGCAGCCCGAGAGATGAATGTGGGCTTCATCACTTATGAGAAGAACAGCATTTGCAGGAATATTTTGCAGAATATTGTCACAGCATGACATGCGAACTTCCCAGTGGCAATCGTTCAGTTTCTGAGCATTCATTAATTTGTATGGATGAAACTTAAGAACAGTGTGTAGAATTCTTCTGACTGTTTACTCTGACAATCCCAAGGCAGAAGCATGTTTACGAGCTGAACGTGTAAGGAACGGAGTAACAGAAAGTCTCACAGCTTGAACACTTTCTGGAGTTCAAGCGCTTTAAGGTCTTTCAGGTGACTTTCTTTTAATTTCTGAACCTGTGGCTCTGGAATTTGCAACCCATAGCAGTACTGTTTTTCTGTCCGGAACAGCATCATTCACACCTATCATGTAATAAGTTCGAAAAGCTCTCTGTGTTGCAATTACAGATTCACACTTTCAAAAACGTTTCTACAGCAAAAGCACGCTGTGCACCAGTCCAAACCATATTGCTAAATGAGGGTAACTGATAAAAATGGCAAGTCATTAGCTAAATGAAGACATCATTGGCACTTGCATAAGTTCTTAGGAACACATAGGTGAAAGTATAAATATGGGAGGTATTTCTGCCGCACCCTATATATTTTATATATATATATATATATATATATATATATATATATATATATATATATATATATATATATATATATATATATAATATATATATATATATATATATATATATATATACATGCATACATACAGAAACCAAGGGAAAAAAGGGAATTAGCAATCCATCATCTCAAGTCGAGTATAAAAGCAGTACCGACATATGTTATTTTAGATTATTGGGGTGCAAATACCAAGTAAATAATGTACAGGAAATGGTAAGAGGAAATGGTTCACATTACTTTGCTGAGAATAATGTTTACAATGAAACAGAGACAAGCTAAATTTAATAATAATAATAATAATAGTAATAATAATGAAAATAATAGTAATAATAGTTAATAATAATAAAAACACTAGTAATAATAATAATAATAATAACAATAATAATAATAATTAAAATGATAATAATAAATATAGTAATTATATAAGTAATACTAACCAAAATAAAATTATTAACAGTACAACAATAAGAAAAAATATTGATATAAACAGTAATCAAGACAAATAAAAAAAACACAAAACGACAATATTAGAAATACTAAAAATAATATTGATTATGAAAAGACAAATAATAAAGGTGAAATAATGGTAAAACTAAAAGAAAGGAAATACCTAATAAACATTTTTTTAAAAAGAAATCAGTTATGTATATAAAGAAATTCTTAAAAAAAAAGAATTTATATTTCCAAAATAAAATTTTTCAAACTTGAATAAAACATACTTTATAATATGGGGTCAATTACAATTAAACTATTACTTAAGTTAATATTTTGGTGCTCGGTTAACTTAAATATTGCAGATTCCAAGATGTTTCTAGTAATAACATCATTATTACTTACTAAGATAGAGGAATTGTTCCAGTCAGTATGGTCAATGCAATCAGCATAGTGCTGGAACACATTTTTCTTACAGAAAAATAGATGGCTGTGTGTATTATCACCGTACATTGATATTACTGATTCCATTATAGTCACCGCCCAGTGAAAAGAACAGTGGCTTGTTATCACCGGTCGGTGATAATATATTTTTCGGTATTTTCACCGAGAATCTAATATAATTTATTGTTACTTCTCAGTTGCCTTTATGGGATGTTAAAAGATATTCAGTAAAAATACATTTATTCCCTGTTAAAAATAAAAGATATTTTATAAAACGCAAACATCGCTCTAAAGAAAAGTTACGCAAGTCATTTGTTACATCCTCTGAACAAATATTTTGGTACAAGTGAATGAATGTAGTGTCGCATGACTGAAGTCTTGCTGAAGCCAGAATCTGAAACTGTAACAAGTCGTGAAGAGAAACGTGAGAGGCTAGAGGTCAAGGGTGAAATAGAATACTCTCCCAGTTGTTTATCTGGGTACGGTAAACGGATCCAGGGGGCTTAGCACCTGGCTGGATCCATAGGGCTTAGCACCTGGCTGAACCCAGGTGCTTTAGCACCAGGGCTTAGCAACCCGGCGTCAAGTGCCTCAAGAGTGTGGGAAAGACCCAGAAGGCGGCCCTGCCCAAAACCACAAGTAACCCTATATGCCCTGGAGGGATACCCAATAGCCACGCACTGACCTGGAACTCTGCCGTTCTATAGGCCAACTGAAATAGCCCATCCCCCAAGAGAAGGGACCTCAATTTGAACCTGAAGGCAATTGGCAGAAGTAGATTTAGCGACACGCCCTGCCCTTTGGGGTATTTCAAGCATCCCCATGGCAGTCAGAGAGCGACAGTCAGTCAGAACTTTGCCCGGGGCACGAGTCGATCATAGATTGTGATAGTCATAGGGTGAGGGGCATTGAGGCGTCGAATGTGTTGTACTCTAGAATAAATTAAGATAAAGGAATCACCGCTTGTCCATTCTTACCTTGTACCCGTCTGGTACTAATATTAACGTAGTGAGAAGAATTCATTACGACAGTAGGACTCTTTGGTTTCAGAGTCCTAGTTACAGTTATATCCCCTAGGGCTTTTGCTACACTTATATAAACCCAAACGGCACAGCTATACACTCTTTTGATTCACTAAGCAGAATTAAACAAAAATAATAATAATTCAATAAATAAATAAATAAAAAAAATAATAATTCAATAAATAAATAAATTGAAAAAAAAAATTAAAAAAAAAAAAAAAAAAAAAAAAATATATATATATATATATATATATATATATATATATATATATATATATATATATATATATATATATATTGTAGGTCCCATCCATGAAAATTATTTCTGGATATTTACAGTACATGCTTATCGTCTCATTAGTAGCAAATGCAATCATTTGGATGGCCCTACTTTCATCCAGGGATATATCTACCTTTCCTTTTCCTGCATCCACAATTTCATCCACTATTTCTGTCAACTTACCAATGTCTGACATTCCATCCTCACATTGCACATTTTGCTTCAAATTTCGTACATCTTGCATGGTTACTGCTTTATGGTAGTTACCTTGGAGGAAGCATTTTAATTGCTTGTTGTCTGGGTTAAGTTTCACAACATCCTCTACGTCTCCCATCTCCAAACTTGTTAGTCTGCGTTTCTGGCTATAGAAGGGTTGTAAAGCTACACTGACCTCATGATTATGCTGTAGATACGTCTTTGTAATAACCAGCTTGTTTTTTCTTGCGGTCAGTGCCACCAACACATTACAGCCACATGGAAGATAACACTGTTTTTTTCTTATTCCCAGTCATTTCCGCTTCAGACTGCCATAGTGTACTCACACGAATGAAACAGAGCCGTACTTTAGTTCGAGAGGGATTTGCTGCTGACGAAGGTTATTTTCATTGATAACGGAGCTAGATGACTTCACTCGAAACACAGACCCTGCAGGACTCTGAAACCACTCTTACATAAACCCAAACGGTACAGCTTAAAAAAAAAAAAAAAAAAAAAAAAAAATATATATATATATATATATATATATATATATATATATATATATATATATATATATATATATATATATATATATATATATATATCACGTCAGACTTTTATTACGTCACGGGGGCATGATTATTTGTACTAAAGACACAAAATTTACTATGTAAATTGTCCAACATAATGAAAAGCTCGTGTAATAATCGGTTTTTCTTTATTGTACATATGTCAGGAAATATAGCAATCCAAAGATGGACGTTGTGGGGGACGTCACGCCGATCATTGGTGTTCCTTCATTTTCCCCCCTGACATGGCATATTTTCACTTTTTTCAATGAAAAAGAAATTACAGCAAGAAGCTACTGTCATTACTAATAACCATCCCAAGTCTGAAGTAAATACAATGCGTAATAGATTTATGAATTTTTAAAGGCAAAAAATGTTTCGTTCTTGACGTTTAAAGTTTTGAAATTACTGTATCTTACTTATTTTTCTTGTGAACTGTGTCATTTTCATGGATAATACTTGATAACATATAGTGATACTGTAGACAACTAATAAAAAAAATTACTAAGTATTTACTACTAATTGTGGTTACCCACTTACCATGAAGTCACATCGAGGTCAACACTGTAATTTTGCTTCCTGCACCGTTACCAACAAAGTGTCTCACTGCTGGGGTGTCCACAGAATATCAAATCACTGAAAAGGTTTATTTTTTATCCAGCAGTGGGTGCCTTCCCTTTCCTCAGTGATATTCCTCACCAATCACCACTTTTCCTCTAAGGTAGTGATGCCATCCTAGGACCGTATGTTTCACCCTCTGCACGGCTGTAGGCTTCTTCATGCTGAATTTTTCTTATTTTCCTCTTCCTTGTCTCTTCTTGCACCTCTGATTTCCTTTTTGACATCCACAGTCTAGTCTTGTCTGTGTCCCTTGTGATCTTCTGGCTATGCAACCCTGTGTTACCCTCAATTCCTTCAATTACTTCACATCCATGATTGAAGTGGATCACAGCACGGTACACGCCATATATCATGTGTTGTAGTGAAAAGAATTTTGTTTTTGGAAGCTGATCCCATATGCCTTGGTGGCGACATTCATTATTGTTTTGTCTCTTGTTCATTTTTCCAAAAGCTGTGTACTTGCTAGTCTCAAGTACACTGGCATAATCTGGGCCACCACCTTCTCCTTCAGGAAAGTTTTCATTTTTTTCTTGTGGGATGGAATCTGTGGGTTGTTTGCAACAGCTCTCTTGTAAAAACACCAGGAGTTAGCACCATCTGGACACTGGCTGTGTTGTGGCTTACTGTCAGTACTCTGACAGTGCTTCAAAGTTGCGTAAATGGCCCACTTCATATCCTCAACAGTAGACTCTTCTTTGATGGACTTGCCATAGTAATGGGCCAGCCGCAACACCTTATCTTTGGTTAGTGTTCCTTCTCCCTTGCCCCCAAGCTTCAAAGTATTTGTGGCATAGAGCAGAGCTGATCATAGGTGCTTCGACACATAGTTCACACATTCAGTTTTTTCAATGTTTAGTCCATCATAAGGGTCAAGTTCCCTGATAGCTGAATAACCCTTGGAATCCCCATCTGACACTACTTGTACATAACGGAATTTACATTTCTGCACTGATCGTCCCCACAAGTCTTTCCAGACCCCCGTTTCCATGGCTGCCTTTAAACTTCTTGGTGCACACATGATCAGGAACTGGGTGCACGATATCAGTACCATCACAAGTCTTACACCACTTACTAAGCACCTCAAAGTCCACGCAAAGGCCAGTGTTAGCTTCAATGGCACACAAATCTATACATAGCACTAAACCCATGGTTGGACCACGATCCATCACATGAGACTTTTATATCTTTCACATCCTGGTCATTACCACCCCTCCATTTCAATATTTCATGTAAGTGCACTCTTGTTTTTTCCATCATGCATTCAAACTTTTCATTTCCTTCCTCCTCAATTTCCTTTGCTATTTTGTAATAACTGGTATCAGACAGAGGGTGCACGTTGAAGCCTATAAACAAATCTTTAGCCCCACCATATCTTCCACTGCTCAGGGTGCTTATCAGACAAAGGGTGCATGTTCAAGCCCATAAAGAAATCTTTAGCCCCAGCATATCTTCCACTGCTCAGGGTGCTTTTTACAAAGTGGTTGTGAACATCATTCCACTAGAGTGTCCATCCCACCACTCGATGCACACATTTTATGATCCACTTTACAGTCACCTCACTCTGCAATGAAACTGTTTGTCATACAATCTACTTTTGCTTCCTTCACCTTCATTTTCTTTCCGCACTTGCATCGTGCAATGATCCTTATCCACTGTGACATGTGATTTTTATCAACTAATATAAACTCAGGAACATCACAGTTGCTATTCACTAAGTTCATTTCCTCAGTAAGTGAAAGCTTTCTCATCGATGCACTTTGTTTTTCAGTACAGGAGGAGGGTGTGGGAGTAATGGAGGAGGCGACGACAGTTTGGTCAAGGTTGTCAAGCTTTTTCCTCCTTATCTCTGACATTTTCTTCAGTTTCTGCCTTCCTGTTTAGCTTCTTCTTGGCTTTTGCCCCCTAACCAGTGTTGGGAGCCATGGTGGAAAACCGAAAAAAGTCAAAACCACCGGCAAAACAGAGCAACGCAGCACAAAAACTTTCCCGCCACTCACAAAGAAATGCTACTGCCGTTACTGTGAAGAGACACATGAGTGAGGACGCCTTGTTTACCCCCTCACCCTCTCTCTTTCTCTGTAACAAAAGCAGGGCACGCCAGCGTGGCTAAAATGAGCGAATATAAGCCGTATCCTTAGTTCGAACATGGTCTATTCCAGCACGCCCCCTCTTTATAGGGATACGTCACTGTCTCTTTAAACAAGTGCTACACGTCAAACAACATTCCTACCGACATCTTTGTGATCTCGAATGGTTATATATATATATATATATATATATATATATATATATATATATATATATATATATATATATATATATATATATATATATATATATATTGTAAGTCCCTTCTGTGAAAATAATTTCTCGATATTTACAGTACATGTTTATCATGTCATTAGTTGCAAATGCAATCATTTGGATTGCCCTACTTTCATCCAGGGATATATCTACCTTTCCTTCTCCTGAATCCACTATTTCTGTCAACTTCCCGATGTCTGATATTCCATCCTTACATTGCTCTTTCCACTTCAAGTTTCGTACTTCTTGCACAGTTACTGCTTTATGGTATTTAACCCTGGATGAAGGATTTTAATTGCTTGTTGTCTGGGTTAAGTTTCACAACATCCTCTACATCTCCCATCTCTTAACTTGTTAGTTTGCCTTTCTGGCTATAGAAGGGCTGTAAAGCTACACTTACCTCATGATTATGCTGTAGATACATATTTTTAATAACCAGCTTGTTTTTTCTTGCGATCAGTGCCAACAACACATTGCACCACATGAAAGATATCGCTGTTTTTGTCTTATTCCCAGTCCTTTCTTCTTCGGACTGCTAGTGTAGATACACGGATGAAACTGAGCCGTACTTCATTTCGACAGGGATTTGCTGCTAGCGACGCTTATTTTCACTGATAACGGAGCTAGATGACTTCACTCGAAACACAGACCCTGTCTGATTCTAATATTTCTTGAAAAAATACCTGGCAAAAGGCCTAGGGGATATAACTGTAAATAGGACTCTGAAACCGCACTTACAGAAACCCAAACGGCACAGCTATTACACTCTCCTGATTCACTAAGCAGAATTCTTTAAAAAAAAAAAAAAAAAAAAAAAAAAAAAAAAAAAAAAAAAAAAAACACCGTATATAGTCGTGTAATGTGCGAGTTTTGAGGACCGTACTTTGAAGCTAATTTTAGGGGAGTCGCATCATACATGAGGTATAAAAATAATGTAAGTACTGCTGGCCTAGGCTACACCACTGACCAAACTATATATTCATTTACTCTAGTCAAAAAGTACAGCTGTATTTAAAATAAACATGATTTTGATAAAAGCAATGTTTTACTTAATTGTATCCAATAATAATGCATGTAATATTCACATGTTAGTATCGTATTATAAAACACAAACATAGTGAATATTTATAAGAAATTTTGCTAATCGAGCTACCATCTATGTCTCTGCTTTTCCAAATCAGCTGACTGTGGTAAAATAAAGAACGCAAAAAAAGATTTTCTTTTACTTGTTGAAAGAAACAATAATTACTCTATTATTTTCATTTTAGCATACAAAGGTACATAAACATTTATTAAAGTAAAAAGACATGCATAAATTTATTAATTAATTAAAATCCCTCGAAGTCACTCTCCGTATCGTTAAATAAGGCTTCGAATTCTTCGTCATCTAGGCAATCATCATATTGATCATCTTCCAAATCTTCGATAATTTCATCTTCGTAAATGGCATCGTCTTCACTGCTGTTCATAGCATTTGATATGTCATATTTTTTGAATGCTTTAACTATGAAATTTGCATCTATCTCAGCCCACGATTCTTTCACCCACAAACACAGGAGAGGCAAATCCGGAGCCTTCATCCTCCCCCACTTCGTAAATGTTTTCTCCCCTTCCAACATCCATTCATTCCATTTCTTTCGGATGTTGTAATTAAATGGCTTGTTGATGGATACGTCAAGAGGTTGAACAAGGCTAGTCAAACCACCGGGAATTACTGCTATATCAGTGTTTGTCTCTCGAACAGCTTTTGAAACTGAGTCTACTAGATGTGACCTAAACATATCCCACACAAGTAAAAATTTTTCTTTCCTTAAACCAACTGGCCTTGATGCCCAAACTTTCTTTAGCCAAATCTTGCATCCTTCATCGTTCTTCCACCCTTTTTCATGTACGTGGACAACAATACCATCTGCCATACATGTTAAAACAACTGTAGAATGTGTTCTTTCATGCCCCGTAGTTTTAATTAAAATACTTTTCTCACCATTTTATTTACCGTCGAGTTTGAAGGCATATCGAAGTTTAAAGGAGTTTCATCCATGTTGCCAATGCACGATAATTTATAGTCATTAGCTTTGCGATGTTTGATTACAAAGGATAGAAAGTTATTGATTTTTTCTTCTAGTTCTTTTGTAAGTTTTTGCGCAATTTTGGTTATTCTTCTTAGGACGAAGTTTTTCCTTTTCATAAACCGAGTACACCATCCTGCACTTGCAGTAAATTCAGAAATGCCTCATTTTCTTGCTTCTTTAATTGCATAACATCTAATATTACTTCGTGTTATAATAAAACCATTTTCTCGGTTTTCCGACTCCCACCTTGCCACTCTATCTTCTAAATGTTGCCATTTACACTTACATCCACGATTTGCACATTTATAAGGAGTTACCACTAATTTCTCTTTTTGTTTTCTCCAGCTTCGGACACAGCTTTTCCCAATGCCAAACAGTTTAGCAGTTGAACATTTTTTATTTCAGCTTGAGCTATAGCTTGCAGCTTAAATTTGGCAGTATATTTCCTTGCTGATCTTTTCTCCATGGTGACTTTGGGTATAATGTAAAAAAATAAATCAGGCCTATTCTACTTTACGTCATTTGTACCATATGTACAGTAATTGTTTACTGTCGTACCATGGTTGAAATGAAATAAAACAGCTGTTAGCCAATTCCATTGATAACAATAACAGATGTTTCTCGTTCAGTTGTTTATATTGTTTTTTATTTTTTTTTAACTTAAAGATGGGGTAAGGAGTGGGAAGAAAAGAGGTTAGTGTATAGTGACTTGGTCTCTCAAAAAAGAAACTCGCATGATATACGAGATACATGATAAAATTAATTTTTATGGGTGAAAATTTGGTGGTCGCACAATACGTGAGATAGCACGTGTTATATATATATATATATATATATATATATATATATATATATATATATATATATATATATATATATATATATATTCCTTGTTTTATTTAATGGGCTTTTCCTACCATATATATATATATATATATATATATATATATATATATATATATATATATATATATATATATAATATATATATAATATATATATATAATATATATATATATATATATATATATATATATATATATATATATATATATATATATATATATATAATTTTTTTTTTTTTTTTAATTTATTTTTTTTACCGGGCTTGGAATCTGCACCGAGTTTTACTGGCCTGCATTCCCCGTTAAGCTGAATTTCACAATTATGCATATACAGAGTTTATTTTTGTTCATTTAATATTCCTATATCTGACTTACAAAGTTATATTACAATATTTATTGTAATGTATAAACAACTGTTGAATATACGGATTGGTAATCTGTGCGTATTTAATTTCCGAAGTTTCATAGGAAACATATATCCTGTTGCAAATCAGCATGTCAGTTTT
>JAXCGZ010019454.1:0-54554 GCA_037179515.1 Halocaridina rubra | reverse complement strand
GACACACGGAATTGCTCCTCTTAAATTTTTAACTGTTTCGAGTGACTAAGTGCTTAGTGGAAAACTTTACCATAATTTCCATAAATCTGAAATCTTGCAGAATATTGTGAGTACAAAAACTTATATTTGTTGTAAGACGAGACTGTTCATATTAAAGGAAAAAAAATTGAGAACTTTTTCGTGAGGAAGAGAGAGAAGCTGCCGTCCAGTTCTGCCTTGAGGGAAATCTAGAAGAGTTGCCAGAGGTGGAGCCATCACATCACATTACCTAATTTTTTGTGTAAACTGGGGAAAGCTCTTAAGCCGTTTTACCTGATCCTGTGGTTCTATATATTGTTAAAATCAGTATCCTTCCCATTTATATTAACTAGTTAGTTAGTTTGATACACGAAAAAATTGAATAATAAAAGAAAAAAAAATTACCAAATACCCACCTGTCAACAGTACTGAGTTAAGTTGCCAAGTAGTACAGCAGTCTTATTTTCTTCATTTTTTTTTTGCTTTTCTTTTAGCTTTCTCTTTTACTATTTTGTTATTTTGCATATATATTGAGTTAAATGTAAAGTCTAAATCCCGTGATAACATATCTTGGTTAGCAAGTCAGTTTATCAGTTAGGAAGAATATATAACAGAAACAGGTGGGTGCCACCTCAAACACAAATTCGAATTTTCCTTCAGGTTTGACTTTTGTTTTTCTTTTTCTTTTTATACTTAAATTACCATGGTCAAGTTTTTAAGTTAAGATGTGTGTTACCAGAAAGGAGACAAACTGAGTCACTAAATAGCACTTATATGGAGATATAAAAATTCTGTGTGAAGCTAAATTAGAAGTTTTTCTCTTTTCTTTTTTTTCCTCTTTCTCGTCTTCTTTCTATATTCTGTGAGAGGGAGAACATAAAAATGAAGCCATCTCTGTCCCAAACCTCTCCCACCCATGGGTCGGGAGAAGGGGTAGTCATCAGGGGACTTAAACAGAGAATCAAGAAGTTAGAGGAAATGGTTATAAGCCTTGATGATAAAATTCGGAATATGGATGGAGAAATGAAAGAGAATGAAACACTCAGAGAACAAATAAGATCTTTGGAGGAAGCAAATAAAGCACAAGGGCAGGAGAGAAAGGAACTAGAAAAAAGAATAAAGAAGCTGGAAGGGGAAAAGAGTCAACTAGAATCTAGAATTTCTAAACAAGAAGATAAAAACAAACAGCTGAATGACAACCTAAAGGAATTAGATGTTAGTTCACTGCTCTCTTCTGAGAGAGACGAGATTGCTGCTTGGAATGTTCAGATTAAGGAAAACATTGAACAGTTCAGAAAAGAGTTCCAGGAGCTGAATATGGAAAATGATGCCATGAAAACGTCCTTTGCTGATGCACAAAGGGGAATGTGGCAGTAAAAGAGGCTGTAAAGGTGGTGGCACTGGAAAACATACAAACAGTTGACTATAAAGAGACAGTAATCGAAAAAATGAAAGACGTTGTGATGGAAAGGGCAAACCCACTCATCAGACAGGCACTTGATAAGGAGAAGACAGTGGTAATCTCAGGCATAAGTGAATCCCAGGAGCCAACATGGCAGGGGAGACTTGAAGAAAATAAAGCTAGCGTTGTAGACCTGATAGGAAAGCTTGGAGTAGTATGTGGTCCTGAAGATATTGTAAACATACACCAACTAGGTAAATATTCGAGGGAAGGAAAGCCGAGACCAACAAAAGTAACCTTTGAGAGAGGGGAAACATGTAGGGAAATATTGTTGAGAAAAAAAGTCTAAAAGACCTTCAAGAATGCAAAGAAGTGTTCATTAGACGATACAGAACACAGGAAGAGATGGGAAAGATCAAAAACTTGTTGCAAGAGGCAAGAAGGTTAAATGATGAAAGAAATGAAGAAGAGAAGAAAAATTTTCGTTACAGAATACTTCCAGACAAAGGGGAGATAAAGAAGATAATGACAGAAAATCAGAGGATGGGGCCTCATTAAGATTGTTATACACAAATGCTGATGGATTAGCTGGTAAGGCAGTAGAATTAAAAGATAGGATTCACAACAGTAAGGCAGATATAGTAGCAATTACAGAGACTAAGTTGAGTGAGGACATAAACAGTGTCACAGTTTTTCCTAAGGGCTTCAGAATACTAAGGGTCGAAAGATCTGAGAGGACTGGTGGAGGGATAGCACTGCTCATAAGTGAGAGGATTCAAGTTGAAGAAATAAACTTGGCTATAGAAAGTGAGTTCAGGGAATTTCTTGTTGCTCGCATAAATACTGGGTCAGAGAGCATTATAATAACTGTTGTATACAACTCACCAAGGAACCAAAATAGGCTTGAAATTTATGAGGAAAGTCATATAGGTACGATTGAAGTCATAAACTCAGTTGTTAACATGGCACGGGAGAAAAAATGTAGGATTTTGATTATGGGAGACTTTAATCATAAAGAGATAGATTGGATAAATCTTGACCCACACAGTGGTGAGGACTCATTTGGGGCAAGATTCCTAGATTGCGTACAAGGGAATTTCCTACACCAACATGTAATGGAACCAACAAGAGCCAGGGGTGGGGATGAGCCATCACTACTTGATCTAGTGTTCACAGATAATGTGTTGGATATTGAAAATATTGAGTATGAACCACCAATTGGAAAGAGTGACCACTGTGTGTTGTTGATGGAGTATATCATTGAAGACATTCTTCCTGAGAGTAGAGGCACTGAGGACATGAGGAGGAACTATCCGAAAGGAGATTACATCAAAATGAATGAGCTTTTTGCAGTTATTGACTGGAGAACCTTATTTTACAACAAATCTGTACAAGAAATGTATGACATCTTTTGTGAGAAATATGGGAAGATAGTAGATTGCTGCATACCTGTCACCAAAGTAGGTGTAATTCATGCCAGAGAGAAATGGTTTGATAATGGGTGTAAAAGAGCTAAGGAGTGGAGAGACAAATGCTGGAAAAGGTATAGGAGGAGAAAAAACATAAATGCCTGGCAAACCTACAAAAGAGCAAGAAATGACTACCTAAGTAAAAGGAGAGAGGCAGAGAGAGATTATGAGAGGGACATCACCAGGAAGGCTAAAGAAAATCCCAAGCTTTTCCACAGCTTTATCAGAGGAAAACTGAAGGTAAAAGAACAGGTTTTAAGGCTAAAGAGAGCGGATGGAAGCATCACTGAGACGGACGAAGAGATCTGCAAAGAATTGAACAAGGAGTTTCAGTCAGTATTTACAGTAGAAAATACCCCACCCCCTCAGATTGCAGTGATAGAAGCTCAAGGGCCGGTATTAGAGAACATCAACCTTACAGCCACAGAGGTATGCAAAGCGCTGATGGATTTAGATGTTCATAAAGCTACAGGTCCTGATGACATATCCCCTCATGTGCTTAAAAAATGCGCAAACACAATATCAGTGGCACTAAGTATCATATTTAAGGAGTCACTGGAGTCGGGGGAGATTCCAAGATGCTGGAAACAAGCAAATGTGATACCTATCTTCAAAAAGGGAAGGAGGGATACGGCTCTGAACTATAGACCAGTTTCCTTGACCAGCATAGTTTGCAAAGTTATGGAGAAACTACTAAGGAAGCATATCTCTCTTCACTTGGAATCCTTCAACTTTTTGTCAGTGAGGCAACATGGCTTCAGAGAAGGAAGATCAACAGTAACAAACTTATTAGAATTTTATGATGAGGTAAGCCAAATCTTACAGGAAAGAGAGGGCTGGGCAGATTGCATATTCCTAGACTTCCAGAAAGCGTTTGACACTGTTCCACATGGGAGACTTATTAGGAAGCTGCAATCAATGGCTAGAATAGGTGGAAATGTCTTGGAATGGATAAAAACTTACTTAGAAGGAAGGGAACAGAGGGTTAGAGTAAGACACTCAGTGTCTGAATGGAGAAGAGTTAGTAGTGGAGTTCCACAGGGTTCAGTTTTAGGACCACTTTTGTTCCTTGTATATGTAAATGACCTACCAGAGTGTGTAAATTCATTCATGAATATGTTTGCAGATGATGCAAAGATTGTGAAGAAAGTAAAAAACGAGAACAATGGTAGAGAACTTCAGGAGGATCTAAATAATCTGCATGAGTGGTCAGAAAAGTGGCTAATGAAATTCAATACCTCAAAATGTAAGGTAATGAGAATGGGTACAAGTGCAAGAAGGCCCAAGCTTGACTACTCGGTGGCTGGAGTACAACTTCAAGAGACAGAAAATGAGAGAGATCTAGGAGTAAACATACTGGCAGATTTGTCTCCAGAAATACATATAAATGGCGTAGTAAGGGCAGCATATGCATTCTTATCAAATGTAAGGATAGCCTTCAGGCACATGGACAAGGAAATGTTCAGAAATATTTATGTAACCTATGTGAGGCCAAAACTCGAATATGCAGCCCCCTTTTGGAATCCGCACTTGAAAAAGCACATAGCTAAGCTTGAAAAAGTTCAAAGACATGCCACGAAACTGGTGCCAGAAATACGCAATCTCGGTTATGATGAGAGGCTGAGGGAATTAGACTTGCCATCACTCGAAGCTAGAAGAGTAAGGGGGGATATGGTGACAGTCTTTAAATTCCTTCATGGTTATGATAGAGTGGATAGGGATCGATATTTCGATATGGCTGGCTCTAGAACTAGAGGTCATAGTTTGAAGCTTCGTAAGAAAATTTGTTTGCAGGATGTAAGGAAATACTTTTTCAGTGTAAGAGTAGTTGATAATTGGAATTCGCTAAGCGAGGAGGTAGTTAATGCTATCTCAATCCATAGTTTTAAGGACAGGTACGATAAGTATCACTAAGTCTAAAAATGGAACCGATCAGGAGACGGGAAGATACGAGCTTTGGGCTCTTTCCCGTAAACACAATTAGGTAATCACAATTAGGAAATCACACACACTGATGGATTAGCTGGTAAGGCAGTAGAATTAAAAGATAGGATTCACAACAGTAAGGCAGATATAGTAGCAATTACAGAGACTAAGTTGAGTGAGGACATAAAAAGTGTCACAGTTTTTCCTAAGGGCTTCAGAATACTAAGGGTTGAAAGATCTGAGAGGACTGGTGGAGGGATAGCACTGCTCATAAGTGAGAGGATTCAAGTTGAAGAAATAAACTTGGCTATAGAAAGTGAGTTCAAGGAATTTCTTGTTGCTCGCATAAATACTGGGTCAGAGAGCATTATAATAACTATTGTATACAACCCACCAAGGAACAAAAATAGGCTTGAAGTTTATGAGGAAAGTCATATAGGTACTATTGAAGTCATAAACTCAGTTGTTAACAAGGCACGGGAAAAAAAATGTAGGATTTTGATTATGGGAGACTTTAAACATAAAGAGATAGATTGGATAAATCTTGACCCACATAGTGGTGAGGACTCATTCGGGGCAAGATTCCTAGATTGCGTACAAGGGAATTTCCTACACCAACATGTAATGGAACCAACAAGGGCCAGGGGTGGGGATGAGCCATCACTACTTGATCTAGTGTTCACAGATAATGTGTTGGATATTGAAAATATTGAGTATGAACCACCAATTGGAAAGAGTGACCACTGTGTGTTGTTGATGGAGTATATCATTGAAGATATTCTTCCTGAGAGTAGAGGCACTGAGGACATGAGGAGGAACTATCAGAAAGGAGATTGCATCAAAATGAATGAGCTTTTTGCAGTTATTGACTGGAGAACCTTATTTTACAACAAATCTGTACAAGAAATGTATGACATCTTTTGTGAGAAATATGGGAAGATAGTAGATTGCTGCATACCTGTCACCAAAGTAGGTGTAATTCATACCAGAGAGAAATGGTTTGATAATGGGTGTAAAAGAGCTAAGGAGTGGAGAGACAAATGCTGGAAAAGATATAGGAGGAGAAAAAACATAAATGCCTGGCAAACCTACAAAAGAGCAAGAAATGACTACCTAAGTAAAAGGAGAGAGGCAGAGAGAGATTATGAGAGGGACATCACCAGGAAGGCTAAAGAAAATCCCAAGCTTTTTCACAGCTTTATCAGAGGAAAACTGAAGGTAAAAGAACAGGTTTTAAGGCTAAAGAGAGCGGATGGAAGCATCACTGAGACGGACGAAGAGATCTGCAAAGAATTGAACAAGGAGTTTCAGTCAGTATTTACAGTAGAAAATACCCCCACCCCTCAGATTGCAGTGATAGAAGCTCAAGGGCCGGTATTAGAGAACATCAACCTTACAGCCACAGAGGTATGCAAAGCGCTGATGGATTTAGATGTTCATAAAGCTACAGGTCCTGATGACATATCCCCTCATGTGCTTAAAAAATGCGCAAACACAATATCAGTGGCACTAAGTATCATATTTAAGGAGTCACTGGAGTCGGGGGAGATTCCAAGATGCTGGAAACAAGCAAATGTGATACCTATCTTCAAAAAGGGAAGGAGGGATACGGCTCTGAACTATAGACCAGTTTCCTTGACCAGCATAGTTTGAAAAGTTATGGAGAAACTACTAAGGAAACATATCTCTCTTCACTTGGAATCCTTCAACTTTTTGTCAGTGAGGCAACATGGCTTCAGAGAAGGTAGATCAACAGTAACAAACTTATTAGAATTTTATGATGAGGTAAGCCAAATCTTACAGGAAAGAGAGGGCTGGGCAGATTGCATATTCCTAGACTTCCAGAAAGCGTTTGACACTGTTCCACATGGGAGACTTATTAGGAAGCTGCAATCAATGGCTAGAATAGGTGGAAATGTCTTGGAATGGATAAAAACTTACTTAGAAGGAAGGGAACAGAGGGTTAGAGTAAGACACTCAGTGTCTGAATGGAGAAGAGTTAGTAGTGGAGTTCCACAGGGTTCAGTTTTAGGGCCACTTTTGTTCCTTGTATATGTAAATGACCTACCAGAGTGTGTAAATTCATTCATGAATATGTTTGCAGATGATGCAAAGATTGTGAAGAAAGTAAAAAACGAGAACAATGGTAGAGAACTTCAGGAGGATCTAAATAATCTGCATGAGTGGTCAGAAAAGTGGCTAATGAAATTCAATACTTCAAAATGTAAGTTAATGAGAATGGGTACAAGTGCAAGAAGGCCCAAGCTTGACTACTCGGTGGCTGGAGTACAACTTCAAGAGACAGAAAATGAGAGAGATCTAGGAGTTAACATACTGGCAGATTTGTCTCCAGAAATACATATAAATGGCACAGTAAGGGCAGCATATGCATTCTTATCAAATGTAAGGGTAGCCTTCAGGCACATGGACAAGGAAATGTTCAGAAATATTTATGTAACCTATGTGAGGCCAAAACTCGAATATGCAGCCCCCTTTTGGAATCCGCACTTGAAAAAGCACATAGCTAAGCTTGAAAAAGTTCAAAGACATGCCACGAAACTGGTGCCAGAAATATGCAATCTCAGTTATGATGAGAGGCTGAGGGAATTAGACTTACCATCACTCGAAGCTAGAAGAGTGAGGGGGGATATGGTGACAGTCTTTAAATTCCTTCATGGTTATGATAGAGTGGATAGGGATCGATATTTCGATATGGCTGGCTCTAGAACTAGAGGTCATAGTTTGAAGCTTCGTAAGAAAACTTCTTTGCAGGATGTAAGGAAATACTTTTTCAGTGTAAGAGTAGTTGATAATTGGAATTGGCTAAGCGAGGAGGTAGTTAATGCTATCTCAATCCATAGTTTTAAGGACAGGTATGATAAGTATCACTAAGTATAAAATGGAACCGATCAGGAGACGGGAAGATACGAGCTTTGGGCTCTTTCCCGTAAACACAATTAGGTAATCACAATTAGGTAATCACACACCCACACTAAGTCTAAAATGGAACCGATCAGGAGACGGGAAGATACGAGCTTTGGGCTCTTTCCCGTAAACACAATTAGGTAATCACAATTAGGTAATCACACACACACACACACAAGAAGATAATGACAGAAGATCAGGGGATGGGGCCTCATTAAGATTGTTATACACAAATGCTGATGGATTAGCTGGTAAGGCAGTAGAATTAAAAGATAGGATTCACAACAGTAAGGCAGATATAGTAGCAATTACAGAGACTAAGTTGAGTGAGGACATAAACAGTGTCACAGTTTTTCCTAAGGACTTCAGAATACTAAGAGTTGAAAGATCTGAGAGGACTGGTGGAGGGATAGCACTGCTCATAAGTGAAAGGATTCAAGTCGAAGAAATAAACTTGGCTATAGAAAGTGAGTTCAAGGAATTTCTTGTTGCTCGCATAAATACTGGGTCAGAGAGCATTATAATAACTGTTGTATACAACCCACCAAGGAACAAAAATAGGCTTGAAGTTTATGAGGAAAGTCATATAGGTACTATTGAAGTCATAAACTCAGTTGTTAACATGGCACGGGAAAAAAAATGTAGGATTTTGATTATGGGAGACTTTAATCATAAAGAGATAGATTGGATAAATCTTGACCCACACAGTGGTGAGGACTCATTCGGGGCAAGATTCCTAGATTGCGTACAAGGGAATTTCCTACACCAACATGTAATGGAACCAACAAGGGCCAGGGGTGGGGATGAGCCATCACTACTTGATCTAGTGTTCACAGATAATGTGTTGGATATTGAAAAAACTGAGTATGAACCACCAATTGGAAATTGTGACCACTGTGTGTTGTTGATGGAGTATATCATTGAAGATATTCTTCCTGAGAGTAGAGGCACTGAGGACATGAGGAGGAACTATCCGAAAGGAGATTACATCAAAATGAATGAGCTTTTTGCAGTTATTGACTGGAGAACCTTATTTTACAACAAATCTGTACAAGAAATGTATGACATCTTTTGTGAGAAATATGGGAAGATAGTAGATTGCTGCATACTTGTCACCAAAGTAGGTGTAATTCATGCCAGAGAGAAATGGTTCGATAATGGGTGTAAAAGAGCTAAGGAGTGGAGAGACAAATGCTGGAAAAGATATAGGAGGAGAAAAAACATAAATGCCTGGCAAACCTACAAAAGAGCAAGAAATGACTACCTAAGTAAAAGGAGAGAGGCAGAGAGAGACTATGAGAGGGACATCACCAGGAAGGCTAAAGAAAATCCCAAGCTTTTCCACAGCTTTATCAGAGGAAAACTGAAGGTAAAAGAACAGGTTTTAAGCCTAAAGAGAGCGGATGGAAGCATCACTGAGACGGATGAAGAGATTTGCAAAGAATTGAACAAGGAGTTTCAGTCAGTATTTACAGTAGAAAATACCCCACCCCCTCAGATTGCAGCGATAGAAGCTCAAGGGCCGGTATTAGAGAACATCAACCTTACAGCCACAGAGGTATGCAAAGCGCTGATGGATTTAGATGTTCATAAAGCTACAGGTCCTGATGACATATCCCCTCATGTGCTTAAAAAATGCGCAAACACAATATCAGTGGCACTAAGTATCATATTTAAGGAGTCACTGGAGTCGGGGGAGATTCCAAGATGCTGGAAACAAGCAAATGTGATACCTATCTTCAAAAAGGGAAGGAGGGATACGGCTCTGAACTATAGATCAGATTCCTTGACCAGCATAGTTTGCAAAGTTATGGAGAAACTACTAAGGAAACATATCTCTCTTCACTTGGAATCCTTCAACTTTTTGTCAGTGAGGCAACATGGCTTCAGAGAAGGTAGATCAACAGTAACAAACTTATTAGAATTTTATGATGAGGTAAGCCAAATCTTACAGGAAAGAGAGGGCTGGGCAGATTGCATATTCCTAGACTTCCAGAAAGCGTTTGACACTGTTCCACATGGGAGACTTATTAGGAAGCTGCAATAAATGGCTAGAATAGGTGGAAATGTTTTGGAATGGATAAAAACTTACTTAGAAGGAAGGGAACGGAGGGTTAGAGTAAGACACTCAGTGTCTGAATGGAGAAGAGTTAGTAGTGGAGTTCCACAGGGTTCAGTTTTAGGGCCACTTTTGTTCCTTGTATATGTAAATGACCTACCAGAGTGTGTAAATTCATTCATGAATATGTTTGCAGATGATGCAAAGATTGTGAAGAAAGTAAAAAACGAGAACAATGGTAGAGAACTTCAGGAGGATCTAAATAATCTGCATGAGTGGTCAGAAAAGTGGCTAATGAAATTCAATACTTCAAAATGTAAGGTAATGAGAATGGGTACAAGTGCAAGAAGGCCCAAGCTTGACTACTCGGTGGCTGGAGTACAACTTCAAGAGACAGAAAATGAGAGAGATCTAGGAGTAAACATACTGGCAGATTTGTCTCCAGAAATACATATAAATGGCATAGTAAGGGCAGCATATGCATTCTTATCAAATGTAAGGGTAGCCTTCAGGCACATGGACAAGGAAATGTTCAGAAATATTTATGTAACCTATGTGAGGAAAAAACTCGAATATGCAGCCCCTTTTGGAATCCGCACTTGAAAACTCACATACCTAAGCTTGAAAAAGTTCAAAGACATGCCACGAAACTGGTGCCAGAAATACGCAATCTCAGTTATGATGAGAGGCTGAGGGAATTAGACTTACCATCACTCGAAGCTAGAAGAGTGAGGGGGGATATGGTGACAGTCTTTAAATTCCTTCATGGTTATGATAGAGTGGATAGGGATCGATATTTTGATATGGCTGGCTCTAGAACTAGAGGTCATAGTTTGAAGCTTCGTAAGAAAACTTCTTTGCAGGATGTAAGGAAATACTTTTTCAGTGTAAGAGTAGTTGATAATTGGAATTGGCTAAGCGAGGAGGTAGTTAATGCTATCTCAATCCATAGTTTTAAGGACAGGTATGATAAGTATCACTAAGACATGCCACGAAACTGGTGCCAGAAATACGCAATCTCGGTTATGATGAGAGGCTGAGGGAATTAGACTTGCCATCACTCGAAGCTAGAAGAGTAAGGGGGGATATGGTGACAGTCTTTAAATTCCTTCATGGTTATGATAGAGTGGATAGGGATCGATATTTCGATATGGCTGGCTCTAGAACTAGAGGTCATAGTTTGAAGCTTCGGAAGAAAACTTGTTTGCAGGATGTAAGGAAATACTTTTTCAGTGTAAGAGTAGTTGATAATTGGAATTCGCTAAGCGAGGAGGTAGTTAATGCTACCTCAATCCATAGTTTTAAGGACAGGTATGATAAGTATCACTAAGTCTAAAAATGGAACCGATCAGGAGACGGGAAGATACGAGCTTTGGGCTCTTTCCCGTAAACACAATTAGGTAATCAATTAGGTAATCACACTACTTCAAGAGACAGAAAATGAGAGAGCTATAGGAGTAAACATACTGGCAAATTTGTCTCCAGAAATACATATAATGGCACAGTCAGGGCAACATATGCCTTCTTATCAAATGTAAGGGTAGCCTTCAGGCACTTGGACAAAGAAATGTTCAGAAATATTTATGTAACCTATGTGAGGCCAAAACTTGAATATGCAGCCCCCTTTTGGAATCCGCACTTGAAAAAGCACATAGCCAAGCTTGAAAAAGTTCAAAGACATGCCACAAAACTGGTACCAGAAATACGCAATCTCAATTACGATGAGAGGCTGATGGAATTAGACTTACAATCACTCGAAGCTAGAAGATTGAGGGGGGGATATGGTGACAGTTTTTAAATTCCTTCATGGTTATGATAGAGTGGATAGGGATCGATATTTTGCACTGGTTGGCTCTAGAACTAGAGGTCATAGTTTGAAGCTTCGTAAGAAAACTTCTTTGCAGGATGAAAGGAAATACTTTTTCTGTGTAAGAGTAGTTGATAATTGGAATTCGCTAAGCGAGGAGGTAGTTAATGCTATCTCAATCCATAGTTTTAAGGACAGGTATGATTAGTATCGCTAAGTACAAAATGGAACCGATCAGGAGACGGGAAGATAAGAGTTTTGGGCTCTTTCCCATAAACACAATTAGATAAAAATCACAATTAGGTAATCACAGCACTTGAACTTTTGAAGTACTGAAAAAGTTCAACTTTATAAAACGAGAATGCATATGATTAGTCTTGCAGACTATTGATATCATTTTGTAGCTTTGTACTACTAATTACGTCTTTTACTGTCTCCACGATCTTTACATATTCGCAAAGTATTCAGAAATATGCTTTTACAGACTCAGGCAGATCATTACCATATAATGTCCAGAAGTTTCCCTTATGCTTTCCTGGCAGAACCCTGCCAAAAACCGATTTCTAATTGGATATTTTCATGCTCTGACCCTCTACTCCCTTCCCTGTACATCAATAAAATCTGAAATTGATTTTTACAGACTTTAAAAGCAATTCAAAATGTCACTGGTAAGCAAAGCTCAAAAAGTAAATCTTTAAGCTCCTCTTGAATGTAGGCAAAGATATGAAGTGGCTCATGTGGTAGGGAACACTATTCCACAGTCTGCGACATCAAAAGCACTGGCTCCATGAGAATCTAGTCTATGTCGAGGAACTAATAACAGATTGTCGTATATAAAACGAGAATGAATCCAATCACTGCTGCATCTCATGCAGGAAACGATGGCTTGCATCATATCAGTGGTAGAAGATGGGCATTTGGGGTTGAACGACAGATAAAGCTGTGTGTGATCTCCATGCAGAAGGAAGGACATGCCACTAGCCTTTGTTACATTATCAGGTGGTTGAGTACAGAGGAAAAGCAATTGTGGCCTAAATATGACCACTCTGTGAACTCAATCTCTTCCATTTTTGCTCCACCTTCGCCAATCCCTCCTACTCAGTGCTGCCTTTGGCACTTTGAGAGTACCCAACGTGAAAATTTGATGAACTTCCTCTTTGACTTCCCATGGGATGACTACTGCTTTCGGTCCTGCAACCCAGATCAGGTAGCCCTAAAAGTAGCTGTGAGCATAACCTCGGGATTGGAAGCGTACTTCCCCTTCTCTATGAAAACATTTTCTCTCCCTAATCCTTGGTTTGACCGTACCTGCTCCATGGCTATTTAGGCCAGGAATCGGACACACCGGTAATACCAAGCCACTCCTTCTGATTTAACTTGCTTTGCTTTTATTGTCACAAGGAATCACTGTACTGCTCAGATTCAAAGGTCTAAGGCATCCTTTATAAGAAGGAAAGTTAATGACCTTAACTCCTCTCCCACTGATAAATATTTCTGGTCTTTAGCCAAAAGCCTCTCATAAAACTTCTGTGACCCAAACTCTCCCCCTCTCATTCGTTCTGATGATTCTATAGCTTGCTCTCCCACTGACAAAGACACTCTTTCACTCTCATTTTTCTGCCAACTCTTCCGTAAACTATTCCAGCACACCTGTCCCTCGATCTTTACCCAATTCTAACCCTATACCCTCCCTTATCCTTTCTTCACACGAAGTTAATAAGGTTCTTTGCCAATGAAGAAGACGAGCAAGCCATCAGGTCCTGATAGTATCCCTGCAAGGTTCCTTAAGGAGTTTGTAGATGAACTGGCTCCTGGGCTTTGCTGTCTTTTTCGCCTCATTCTCTCAACCAGTATCTATCCTTCATCTTAGAAGCATGAATCTAATGCAACCTGTTCCGAAAAAGGGTGACCACTCTATTCCTTCAAACTATTGACCTGTTGCCTTAAACTCTTCTATCGCTAAAGTTTTCAAAACTTTGATCAAAGCTCACTTCTTGAAATGTCTTGAATCTAACTCACTTATCTCAGATCACCAGGACAGCTTCTGCAAGGTGACCTCCTGTCCTATTGACTCAGGTATGGTCACCTTCTCTGAGGAACTATGGGGAATACTTTGTTGTCGCCCTTGATATCTCTAAGGCTTTTTACAGTCTGCCACAAGGCTCTGTTGGCAAAACTCAATGCTTTACTCCTTCTCTCTATTCTCTGATTTCCAGTTTTTTTTTCTGACCGTTTTATATCTGAAGTTGTTGATGGTGCAACAATCTAGCCTATTCCTGTTACCAGTGGTGTTCCACAAGGCTCTGTTCTTTCCCCTACTCTGTTCCTTCTCTTCATCAATGATCTTCTACAGTCTCCATCTTCCTCTCTTCTTCACGCCTTTGCCGACGATTCTACCCTTCACTTTTCCTCTGCCTTTTCTTCACAACTTTCATCTGCTACTCGTAATCAGTCTCGTATCTCTCTTTCTTCTACTCTCAGCTCCGATTTGCAGAAGTTATCTGAGTGGGGCACCGAAAATTTAGTTAAATTTAATGCCTCCTTGAAACAGTTTCTGACTATCTCTTTATCTCCTTCTCCTCCTGATATGCTTGTTATCTTCGATGCTAACAAAATTTATCCTCTTAATTCTATCAACATATTAGGAATCCAGATAGCCTCTAACTTGTCTTGGAGGAATCACATAATCCAAATTTCTAAATTTGCATCCAAAAAATTGGGGGTTCCGTTTCGCTTTCTTCATTACTTTAACTCTTTACAGTTACTTAAAATCTGTAAAGGTCTTATCTGTCTCTGCTTAGAATACTGCTCACACATTTGGGGTGCATCTTCTTATACTTATCTCCTTGATAGGGTTGAATCTAAGGTAGTCAGACACATTAATGGTCCTTCTCTTACCTCTAATATGGATTCTCTTTCTCTGTGCCGTAAGGTATCATCCTTTTCTCTCTTCTTTCGCTACTACTTCCATCGCTGCTCTGATGAATTGGCGAGTTGCATCCTTCCTCCACTGCCAAGGCCCCCGTAACATTTGCCTTGTGGCCTCATCTCACAGGTACTATGAGGAGATTTGTAGCTCGAGGATTGGTCTGTGCAGTGATTGCTTCTTCCCATCTACCTCCAGATCTGGAATTCTCTTCCTCCCTTTTTCTTTCCTAATTCTTATAACCTATCTACCTTCAAAAGTGGATCTATCATCGTCTCAGGGCCTAATCCTCCAGATCTCTAGGTCCTCAGTACCTTGACTATTTTCTTCAATCTATCCTTTTCCTCTGTGTGTCATTACCTCATCTCTACCTTGTCCATAGCCTTTTTCTTTTCCTTCATCTTAATATTTTCTTGTGACCTGGCCTTTATTGATGAGGGCAGGTTTTTTTTTTTTTGCCTCTCCCGGTTTCACACTCATAAAAAATAAAAATTGGTTAATGCTCGGGGATGCCATTCGGAAGAACTCTATAGGAAGACACAGCCTTGACGGACTGGTGACGTTTAGTAATATATGATGAAAACCAAGCCATTGCCTCTCCTGTGATGCTGATTGTACACATAAGAGTATGAAGTAACACTGCATGATCAGCTGTACTGAATGCAGCAGACAAATCAAGGAGGACAAGAACTGCTCCCCAATGAGAGTCCAACACCTTCAGGAAGTCATTCTGTACTCGAGTCAGAGCAGTGTTGGTGGAATGGCGTTTCCTGTAAGCTGACAGGAAATGCATATTGATATTGTAAATGCCACAATGCTCCTCAAGCTGAGATAATACGTCACGATCAACATAGATGAATATGCAAGACTTAAGATGGACCGGTAGATTCTCCAGTCTTTTAGGTCAAGGGACTTTTTATATCAGGACAGAAATAACATTAATCTGCATGAGAACTGATGCTATTGCTCCTAATGAAAGATAATCATTCACAATATCATTCTATAAGGGCACAAGGACAGGACACTCTTTAATAGCAATGTAGGGAGGGGGCCTAAGGTATATGATTTGGAATGGGTGGTTCATATGAGCTTATTGATCTTGCTTTCTCTCACAGGTCGAAATGAATCAAGAGCAATCAAAGACTCAGCGTGATTATTGCAAGATGAATCAGTGACAGGGTTGAAACTTTGCTTCACTTTTGCAATCTTGATAAATGGTCCCCTTAAACAGACAAAACTTTGAATGGCATTGGTGCCTGTAGGCTGATTCCCGGCATTTTAAGTGAGAGGTCACCATGGTGTATCTTCGTCTGGGACACGGAAACTTTCTTGCTCGTATGTTTCATTTACACCTTGTGCCAGATACATATGTAATTACTATAATGTTTCAAAGACTGTTGAACACTTTATGCTTCACTATCATTGTTTTTGTGAAAATCTGTGCTCTCTCCGCCGTACCTTGCTCTCCCCTAGGAATTCGCGAATTTTCCCTTTCGTTCTGTTGAATATTAGTCCAAAAGATTTACAAGTACGATATGAGATTGTTTCTGCTGTGATAAAATCTCTTCTGTATTCAAGTAGACGTTTAGGATTGTAGCACAGGTTTCTTCCCCATCGGTAACGCATTCAGTATGTTACATACAACTGAATAGTTTAGGCAGCATGTCCAAGTGTGATTCAGGAGCTCTGCCTTTAAAACGGCACAGCTTAGTTGTCCCTTTTCTTTCTGGTTATTGTATTATTAAACCGGTATATCAAGTACATTTCAGTCTGATGGTATTAATGTATAATATTTTTTTCTTGTTTTCCCAAAAATTATAGACTATTTATATTTATTCTACTCTATTTTCATTTTTAAACAGTACTTGGACAATGATCTCGCCGAGTTCTTTAGATGACGAAGATTCCTATCTTAGACGAAGAAGAAGAAGAGTGTGTTATGCTACAAGCTTTGCGTATTTTGTAAGCTGGATTGTCTGTTGATATAAACTATTTACACATTCAGTTTTAGGGTGAAAATACATATTTTGTGACGTATAAGGTATTTTAATCAACGCAGCTTAAGGACTACTACTTCAAAACCAGGTAAATAGATTAATAGGAGTAGGATCTTCCAAGCATTATTTTTTTAAGCTCTTAAGATTGTCAATTGATTTTTTTTTTTTTTTTTTTTTAGGAAATTTATGCGTAACGTTTGTTTCAGGTTCTTATATAGTTTTTATGGTGGGAAAGCATGATCACCTTTTGATGATCCATGGAGAACTTGTCGGTAGATTTTAATGGGCAAACTCACAAGGGTAAATATATCCCAACATGAGACTACCGCAATGGTTAAAATTCGTTTTATGCTCCCCTCTAGACTCGTATTTATACCTCATCAAATAGTATTTCTTTAAAATATTAATCAAAAGTTCTTGTCACCCACTCCTGGAAAACTCTTACTCTAAATAAAATCACGCTAATTAATGTATGGTTGATTCGGTTTAGATTTGCTTTATGCACCCCTTCTATTTTTGGACTAATCTCCATTGGTATTATTTTAGTTATGGGGATTAATTGAATTAGGCTTTTGATATAAATAGAATAATAGATCTCACTTGAGACAACAATAATGAACCCCATGTTTACCCTGTGCCGCCTCTCAATAATGAAGGGGATCTGCCTCGGCTTTGGAGGAAGCTTTCCCCTAGGTGAGGTCAGGTATGGACCCATCCTAACCCAACCTAATATAAGCTATAGTAATTTATGACTGTTTTCAAGATTACAGTCATTCAAAAACATCAAAATCCATTGGGAAAATGTCGTAAATTACTCCTATTCTTTCAGAACACATCAGAAGCCATAGGAAAAATATAATTTTCACCTCCAAATTCAGACAGGGCAATTAATATATACCAATATTCTATCAGTGCTTTTGGAGACATGCGAATAAACATTGAAAATGTGTCTAGACGAAAAGAAAATTTTAAAGACAATTATTGAAGACAAAAAACAATAGATATATGTAAGACAAAGGTAAATGTTTACTTCCACATCCCAAAAGGTGAAATGAAGGTACTAATCTTTGATAAAATATCTATAATGAGTAAGAGAATATTGATTTTACTGTTCAAGTCATATCATAATTTGGGTTGACCTATTTAGATAACTAAATATTGATATAACATTAATAAAGATTTGTTTTATGCACCCCTTCTATTTTTGGACTAAGGTATTTCTGTTGATAGGTTTTGATGTGTTATGAGTTTTTTTATAACTTTTCATAGATCTAACCTAAGTAACTAACCAAGCTAACTTAGCTAACCTAACCAAACTAACTTAACTAAACTAATGTAACTCAAATATGAAAACTTACATGCCTGAAAAGAGTGAAATTATTCTATTTTTTACTCCCTGACCTTAAAAGTTTCTACCAAGGAGATGTTGTCTCAGCCTTCAGGAGTGTTGCACCTCTTCATGTTGTTGGGATCTGGTAGATACTATATCAAATGCATTAAACTGTTGGCACCAAGGCTAGACTACAAAGCATACTGTAATCCTCATTATGTTGGCGTCTGATTGGGCTTGAAAATATGTGTGTGTATGTACATTTTTACTTTCTGATGTATGAGTATGTTTGTGTATGTGTTTACCATCTCCTACCCTGTTTTAAGAGGAAGTAAATAAAAGCGAGTGATTGGCTAGCTTTTTGGCTTTCTGCATTTCAGTTACTCGATGTGTAGATCGACCTAGTAGCTTTGGACTCTCCATTTGGCTATGTCTCTCATAGAGTAAAGTCTTCATGGACTTATTAAGATTTTTATGTTTATTTCAGTCCTATTGGCACTAATAGTATAGATCACATGTATATACATCAGGTGCAAGTTGTATGGCGCACTGAATGAAAGTAAGTAAATAAATGCCAATAAAGCAGAATCCTGCTGAGAATATAATCATTTATTCAGTACATATAATGTCAGTACTGTATAAGGAAGTCCCTTAGATTGGATTCTTTGATTTATTCCAGATCTAAATTCTCTCAGATCTTTGCAGCACCTCCTCTGCCACAAGCATTTTGTAGTGAAAGTACTCTGGGGGTGCTTCTTCATTATTTTACTGTAAGGTGTCAGTATTGACCTTTTATATACTGTAAGTTAGTTGGAAAGTTTTTATTCCTTATGAGGTGTTTGAATTTCTGATATGTAGTACTTCAGCTAACTCCTCAGAGGACAGGTATGGTAATTGCTCTCTTCATATATTCATCATGTGCAATTTTTCTTATTCTTTTTGTTGCATAAATATAGCAGAAACATATTCTCAAATAGCACTATGCAGTGAGAAATGATTCTGATGAACTAAAATTTTTTTTTATCTGTAACACTGAATGGGCAAAAAGGATTGGCCTCACTGAGACTGGGCACCAGGCTAGCATTTAAGAAGAAGAAAAAGGAGTAGGCCCTGAAATTATTATAGGTTATCTTTTTGAAAGAGAAATGATCATAAGGGATCAGATAAAGGTTAGAGACCCCTGGAATATTAAATAAACCCGTGAATTGATAGGCAAGGTGAGGGAATTATAGGTTAATGCTTAACCCTACCTAACCCAGTGGGTTACAGGGCTATTTAATGTTCTGGGGATATCTAATCTTCACCTAATCCAGTCATAGTAGTTAGGAAAGATGGAAACAGAAAGAGAGTTCCAGAGTTTGGAAGTGGAAGGAAAGAAGCTGTCATTGCTGTGACCAGTTTGCAAGCTACAAAGCTTTGTTAACCAAATATTAAAAATTGGTGGTAAATTTTTACCATTTATAGATTTTGATGTGTATGTTTTATTGATTTTGCAGGTAAAATGCCTTCTGTATCGGATGAAGTTCAGAGACATTCAGTGCATACCTTAGTTTTTCGTTCCTTGAAACGAACGCACGATATGTTTTTGTGTGACCAAGGGTCATTACCTCCAATGGACGAATCTTTAGAACTACTCAGACATACAGTGAAAGCTCGAGATCAATATGGACCTGTATTAAAGATTGTGTCTCAAAATAAGCGAAAAGCCTTAACACAGAGAAGCAATAATGATATTGAAGAGAAACCAGTAAATGATGTCAGTGCTGGCCCACTTGCTATTGTAGCCTCATCAGCAAGTCCCCAGATCTTACCAGCTGCAACACCACCACCCCCTCCATCAGTGTCTGTGGTACCTGTTGTTTCCAGTGCGAGTGCTGGCCAACAAAGCCTCGTGCCTCGACGTGCACCCGCGTTACCGAGGCCAAAATGGCATGCTCCTTGGAAGTTGGGACGGGTTATATCTGGGCATCTTGGTTGGGTAAGATGTGTTGCTGTAGAACCAGCCAATGAATGGTTTGCCACAGGCTCTAATGATCGAGTTATTAAAATATGGGATTTGGCCTCGGGTCAGTTGAAACTATCTTTGACTGGTCACGTGTCAGCAGTTCGTGGTCTAGCAGTGTCTCCACGTCATCCTTATCTTTTTTCCTGCGGAGAAGATAAGCAAGTTAAATGCTGGGATTTGGAGTATAATAAGGTAAGCTAGTCTCATCATTACTTATGTGTTAATTCTGTAAATATAGTACAGTACTGTAATGTTGAAAAAAGAAAATTAAACTCATTATAGCACCTGTAATAATGCAAAGTATTTTCATAGTCCATAACATGGGTGACTATTTTCAGTTTTTTGAAGACTAGGTCTCATACTTTTCACTTTTAAGATGCAAGTTTAAAATTTTTATATGTCCCACATATAGTATGGTTTGAAATGATTCTGAATTCCATAACTATAAGTACATTGAGTATTGAGATAATGTATGCTAAAGTGTGGATATATGTAGAAAGGATAGGTGCTCTACTCTTCTTCTGTTAGTGTACTTATTCTAAGAAGGGATAGGAGAATCAGTCATTTATATTTGCCATTTCCTTAGTTGCATTTTGGATATAGTCTGGAGTTTTTCAGTTTGTCTATGTAGATTAATAATGCTTACTACTATTGTCTTGACCAATTGAGAAAGCTGTTTTAAGAAGAGAAAGATGTATAAAATATGAAGAATAAGTATTCATTTTATCATTTTAGGTAAGTGATGAAACATGTGTCTAATACTTTTCATTCAGGGCAGCTCTTAATTTAGAGAAATTTTCTGGAACAACCCCTCTTAAGAGCCTCAGGCTACTTGTTTAGAAACTACAGTTATATGTGATAAATTGAATGTAGTGTGCTCTGAAAAATTAATGAAAGCTCATCCTTCACTTATTGCAAACCCAAATCATTAATTGTTATTTAAATAGTTTTGATTTCCATGGCATACCTTATGATGATTTTACAATTGCAGCACTTATGCACCATAAATTTCCTCTGAATAATAGCTATTTACACTTTATGTGGTAACTTTTTGCAGGATATTTCATCCTTGTTAAAAAAAAATGTCAGGAAAGTAGTTAATATAGCAATAAATACGAATGCTTCATTAAATTTTGTTTCATCATTAAGTTCTAACTTACTGGAATTGATGAAATAACAAAAGAAACGGAGAACACTATGCTGAATATTTTGATTATGATGTCATCAGCAGGCTGATGTCACAAAACTCATGCAAATGGCTTATGAATTTCTCCATATTGTTACTTTTGCTGATAGTGTGGCTTATTTCTGGTCCTGGATCCTTTAAATTTTTTTTTTTTTTTGTGTAACAGTTAGTCATGCATAACATCTATCTAGCTGGAAAGCCTGCCAGTGATTGTATCTGCACATACTTGAATATTTAGATGATCGTGCTCTCAAGGAGTGCAGCTGCTTCCAAAACTCGGGTGTTCTCAGTATGATGTAAAATCCAATATTACATGAAAAGTACAGTTCTCTATAACTATTCTTTTGTGCGTATTTTAATTACATATAAGTAGAGTACTTATACTGCTGTAATTGTTAAGTTGCACTTATTTTTAGCACATTTTAGAACATATAATAGTGTTTCCTTTTAACAAGAGGTGTTTTTTTTTTCTTTCTTTCTTGCTGGGATTGTATACCAAACACATCAATATATGTTGATTGGCGTATGTTGTATATTGTAGATTTCGTGATAATTTTGAATTGTTTTTCAAAGTTAAAGAAAATATCTTTCTCCACTTAATGGATTTAGCACCTTCAGTGTCTTATTGCACAATGTGCTACATTGCGTATGTTAATTACTGTAATATGGAAGGTAATTTTTAACATTTTTGGTCTTCATGTAATAGAATTACAGAATAATTAGTCGTGTGAAATAGCAACATTGCCTGCCAGTATAGAATAGCAAATACTTATATACAGAAAATCAAATGAATTGTCTCGTTATTTACTTGTGAAAGAAATGGCATTATTCCTCGCAATTTTGGAATTTAGAGAGCCACTTTTAAACCCGCCGTCTTTATATGTTTAAGGCATTTAGTTTCTCATTTCAGATGTATCATGAGAGTTTTAATAAGTTCATATATGTAAGAACCCTATTTCTGTAATTTATTGTATTATTAATATTTTGTTTCTCCATATTATATCTTAATTTATATCATTGAGGAAAAGACCTTGTGACCTATATTTTATATCTTTTCCAAATATTTACCGCAGTTTTTAGCCAAAGGTGTATAATCTATCATGTATTCTGTTTTTTATGAAGGTCATCAGACATTACCATGGCCATTTGAGTGCCTGTTACGGACTGGCCCTTCATCCCACTATTGATGTCTTGGTTACATGTGGAAGAGATTCCACTGCACGTGTCTGGGATTTGAGGACAAAGGCAAACATTCACACTCTGACAGGCCACACAAACACTGTTGCTTCTGTGGTGTGTCAAGCTGCTGAACCTCAGGTATGTTTTTTGTGTTTATGGGCATAATTACCATAGTAATTATTTCCTTTGGCAGATCATTATTTGATTAGTAATTATTCTCTTTGGCAAATTTCTCACAGTATTCTTGTTTGTTTTCACAAGCTGTTTATGGTGCCATAATTTGTAAATAACCACATACACTCATTTGATGATGAATATCGTTTTCCACAGAATTAATTCTTGTATGCTCATTGTGATTATCCGGGCTGAAGACTGGCATATATACTCTTGTCAAAGCCCTGGATTGCAAATGTACTTTTTTGTCCATGACTTTGTAAATCTTATGGTGTATTAAATTAGCTTGACATAGGCTGCCATGCAAGGGGTGCCCCACTATTTTCTCTCATATCCCCAGTTGATTGACTAAGAGCAGTTACTATTTTATATAAATTTTTTATGTAGTCACAGTTTTTGTACAGCTACTCGTAAGTATGAAAACCATTGTATAGTATAATGTTCAGAGGTGAAGGTTCAGTATAACTCCGGCGCCTTAATTCTACCCTCCTCAATAAGGGAAAGTTATTTCGCATTAGCATATTTGTATAACCTAAACCTAACCTAACCTAACCTCCTAGCTTGGGGAAAAGTCCAACCCCCCGATACTCTATACAAATATACCAGTGCGAAGTAACTTTATCTTTACCTTATTGAGGAGAGTAGAATTAAGGTGTCGTAGTTGTACTGGACCTTTACCGTGTTCAGATAATATTTCTAATATCATGCTTTCAAAGTAGATATTTATGTTTTAGATTTAATAGCTTGTGATATACCATCCCTTTCCGTGCCTATTGCTACCATTAAGTTCTCTCATACATCCACAGTTGGCATTGCCAACTATTTCCTATGAACTGTTCTGTGAAGAACCAAATAATGATGTAAATCCCTATATTTAGATGACATAAAGCAATTTCCTCTTATTTAATACTGATTGTCTTGAAAGTACGACAGTGCCATTGTAGAAGTTTTTTTTAGAGTTTATGTTTATTTCAGCATCAAGAATATACATGTGTATGTTTTATTTAAAATATTGATTGAATTTCCAAAGAGAAAAGTGCACCAGTAGTTTCTTGCGAGCAGTGAACCCAACATGTAGTTTAAATGAAGGCAGGTACATGCAGACACTCCAGAAAATTTTTCCAGTCCTAAAAGATTTCAGGCCATCAACTTTCCTTATAAGAAAGGGAGCTTTAGACCTATGAATCTGAGTAGAGCAGTAATTTCTAGCCATAATTAAAACAAAGCACATTAAATCAGATGAGGCATGATATGACTGGTATGCCCAATCCCTTGCCTTATTAACTATGGAGCAGGCAAACCAAGGATTAGAGGGAGAGAAAGTTTTGATAGAGGAGAGGATGAATGCCTCCATTTCTGAGATCATAATCTCCAAAACGTTTTGGTCTGTGTGATCAGGGTTATGGCTCTGAAAACTATAGTCAACCATGGAAAGTCAAGGAGAGTTTTACACAATTCATCATGTTAGGTGTGCTCGTAATTCCAAAGGCAGTGTAGGGTAGGGTCGGAGTGATCGTTGATGGAGGAGTAATATAGAAGAGATTCTCATTATGATGGTGTTTAGTATATTACTCTGTATAGGAAGCTAAATGTGT
This sequence comes from Halocaridina rubra, assembly GCA_037179515.1. Classification (NCBI taxonomy): domain Eukaryota; kingdom Metazoa; phylum Arthropoda; class Malacostraca; order Decapoda; family Atyidae; genus Halocaridina; species Halocaridina rubra. The sequence continues at coordinate 30,556 of JAXCGZ010019454.1, read as the reverse complement.
AAGGCACAGATGTTAAGATTGCATATGTTTTGAAAGTTTCTATATGACATAATTTCTGATCGCTGTTTGTATATACAATAGGTCCTCGTATAGCATCATTCTGAGTTACGTCGTTTTGCCATTATGTCAGAGGCCAATGAATAATTGATAATAATATAATTTTTTCACCTTCCTGGGTGGTACGTAAATTCAAACCACGTGCCAAAACGTGCCCTATGCCCTCCCTTATTCTTTCTTTATGTAAAATCCATAAGGCTCTTTGGTCACTAAAGATGAACAAGGCATCCGAACTTGATGGTATCCCTGCAAGATTCCTTAGGAGTTTGCAGATGTACTTGCTCCTGTGCTTTGCGGTCATTTTGCCTCATGCTCTCAATTTGTATCTATCCTTCATAATGGAAGGCTCTAATTCAGCCTGTTCCTAAGAAGGGTGACCACTCTATTTCTTCAACTACTGACATATTGCCGTAACCTCTGCTATCTGTAAAGTATTCAAAACTTTGCTCAATTCTCCTGTCTTGAAACATTTTGAATCTAACTCTCATACATTTGATCGCCAGTACAGCTTCCGCAAAGCAAGATCTACTGGTGACCTTCTGTCCTATCTCACTCATGTATGGTCATCTTCTCTGTGGAACTATTAGGAATCCTTTGTCGTCGCCCTTGATGTTTCTAGGGTTTTGACAAAGTGTGGCACAAGGCTCTGTTGGCTATTCCTTCATATGGCTTTACCTCTTCTCTCTGTTCTCTCTTTTTCAAGTTTTCTTTCTGACTGTTTTATATCTGTGATTGTTGACAGCACAACATCTAGCTCATTCCTGTTTACCAGTAGTGTTCCACAGGGCGCTGTTCTTTTTCTTATTCTGTTCTTTCTCTTCATTGACAATTATCTCCAGTCACCATCCCCCTCTCTTCTCAACGTTGGCCAGCAATTGTACCCTTAATTTTCCTCTGCTTTCTCTTCACAACCATCATCTACTATTTGTAATCAGTCTCATATCACTCATTCTTCAATTCAACTCCTATTTTCAGAGAGTAACAAAATTAATTTCAGATCCCCTAAATCTGTTCTCCTAAAAATGTATTTCTTTTCAGCTATGAGATTAATGGTCTGCATTACTAGACTTAATTACCTCTGTTTCACTGCTGGTGTTCGAATATGTCTAAATGTGCTCTTGAAAAGGAGGACATACCTGTACAACATTTGCATAACAGATCGTTGAACTTCGTATTTCATACCCTTTTGTGAATTTATTGAAAATATTCAATTATTACATAATATTATTAGTTGGTGCTCAACTCATATTTTTAATTGCTGAACCTAAAGATTCATTGTGGGTGAAACTGAGTGAAGAGGTACACTTGGTTGTGTATTGATTGTGGGACTGTGTAAGTTCTATCTCCTCTCTTTATATCTTAAGCATGAAAGATGTAATTTTGACTCAAGGCTTAAATTCTTTACAGGTAATCACTGGCTCCCATGATTTTACCATTCGTTTATGGGATCTAGCTGCAGGAAAGACATCGTGCACTCTCACCCATCACAAGAAGAGTGTTAGAGCTCTAGTCGCTCATCCAGAGTTGTATATGTTTGCGTCTGGAGCACCTGATAATATCAAGCAATGGAAATGCCCTGAAGGAAAATTTGTTCAGGTGAGTTCTAGATTAATTGATATCGCTTAAATTTTATTTGGAATAAAGTCAAAAAGTTCAGCAATGATGGAAAATTTATTATTTGAGAGTGTGTGTATTCATAGATATGGTCAAGTGCTCTTAGGAAAGAATGATGATTACATTAATGCCAGACCTTAAACAGCAAGAGTGATACTGTATATCTTACTCTTTATAAAGTGAGCAGTTGTCGTATAGGCATATCAAAGTTAGATATCAAAGTAGCTGGTAGTCTCCAACTAATGACAGTGTATGGTTTTGAAGAAACTGTGAAAAGTCAAAACAGTCATAAATCAGACCATTACATTCATGAATAAATGGACGATAGGGACATTTGTGTAGTAAACACAAACATTATATCATCTGTTTGTCATATGAATTGGGTCATTATAACCTTCATAGCACACATATATTTATCCTTATGATCTACTTATAATAATTTTCTTTGAGAAATAACTCTACGCAGTAATATAAATATGATCACTATAAAACAGGCTACACTGTACAAGTTACCGCTGGTATTCATTCCTGAATGTTCCATATTTTTTCTGTTTTTCTTACTGTGAATGTCTTTATTTAATAGTTAGCTTTAATAGGTATATGTTATCCATTTCTTTATGTACAGTCATACCTCAGTTTTGGAAGTTTATTAGTTCCTGAAAATGGTTTGAAAACCAAATAAATTTTTCCCGTAAGAATCATTGTAAAAGGATTAATCTGTTCCTGGATCCCAGATAATTGCTCACTTGATCATTTACAAGAATATTTGATGCATAATTTCGTAGACAAAACCAACGATAATAAATCTATCATAAAAAGAATAAACATTATAAAAATAGATAAAGTATAAAATAAAATTTAGATTCACTGCACCTGTAGGAAGGATACTTTGATGATGTAAGTGTAAGGTGCTGAGGATGTGGAAGGAGAGTCGTTGTTTGCTTATGACTTCCGTTCCCTTTGGAACATCAGAACATCAGTATCCTTGATTGCCTCTTTGTACTCGAGAAAAATGCAGATCTTTCATATTAGCATGCAGTATTGATTGACAAGATGATAGATACAAATTCCATTTTCACATTTGGCTATTATATCTTTTTTCATCTCTATCTTTGTGGTAAACTTTTATTTACAATTTGGTAAGTTCACTAAACTTCTTTGGTTCCTTGATAGTTTATTAAATAATACTCATGAATGCTGCACTGGTATTTATTCTTAATACACTGAAACACGAGGAAGCAACGAAATATAAAGCTTTCATAATAAAATAAACAAATAAAAGAAATACTTAGGGAGTGCCATTGTAATGACAGAACTCCTGAGCATAAACCTATACTTGAATAAGAAAAGACACAGAATTCGTGCAGAGATCTGCACGAATTATAATCCATTACATATCATAATGAAATACACTGGAATTTCATGCAAAGATATGCTTGAATTGTAATTTATTATAGAACGCAAGGAAATATTGTTCAGGTACATTTGTTTTTTTCATTTTTTCAATAAAAGTTGCTGTGAATAATCTGTTATAAAACGTACACAACTTAATGGAAAGGAATTACATTTCAAATTTTTACCAAAATCTCAATAAGTAAATATTTTTTCTTATAAAACACAATGAAATACTGTATAGGTACCATACTTCGTTGCTTCATTGTGTTTTATTTTACGGTTTCATTTTGTTGTGTCAAGAAGCCACTGCAAATACTCTATTATAAACATATTACCAATGATATACGTTGTAAATTCATGTGGAAATCTGCATAAATAATGATTTATTATAAAACATAATGAAATATTCTGGGAGTATGGGTAGAAATCTGCATAAATAATAATTTATTATAAAATAATGAAATATTGCTCGCTTACAGTATTTCGTTGTTCCAAGAAAAGTCACTGTGAGTAAGCCATTATAAAACATATAAAAGATTATGAATATGTAATACACAGTCAATTCGTGCTGAGAGCTGCAAGGCAATATTGATTAGGTACTGTATTTTGTTACTTCAGTGTGCTTCATTTCATTATGGCAAGAAGCAATTGCGAATAATGTAATATAAAACATATTAAACAAAGAAATGCACTATGCAGTCATGTGAAAATTTTCTTGAATAATAATCTATTTTAAAGCAAAATGAAATATCGTTCTGGTATTATATTTCATCGCTTCAAAGTTTCATTTGGTCATTTAAACAGAAGTCACTTCAAATTTTTGATTAGATCTGCACGAATGTTTAATTTATGGAACGCAGTGAAAGGCTGTAAGATTCACCAATAGGTACTCAAAATTTACATGAAGGTCTGCACAATCAATAATAATTTTAAACACACATTGAAATACTGTATTATGAAATTCAATAAAAGACACTGTCAGTTTATGTAGAGATCAGCACTTAGAGACCATCTCACTCCGTATGGTGGCTGCACGGCCCAAGGTTCGAATTCCAAGTTAAAGTTCGAAAACTAGTGAAAATTGTGTTCTAAGAAAAAGTTTGAATCCGAAAGTTTGATATCTAGGGCATTTAAAAACTAGATATGACTATTATTTTTATTATTATTATTATTGTAATCCATTCTAATAATTATCATCATCATCATTATTTGCTGTTGTAATTACTTTTGCAATTAACATATGTTTGTAGTTTTCAAGCAATATTCCTGATAGTATTGTACTAATTACTGTGTATTTGACCCCTCATAAGCAATGTTTGACTTCTTTGACAGAATGTAACCCAGTAGTAAGTTGGAGCACACATGTATGTGACCCTGTTCATTCAAGGCTTAGAAATATGATCTTTTCCAAATATGTCTTCTTTCACCTCATTATATTAATGTACATCACTTCAAGCCTGCTGGTAGGAAATTTAAATGAATCGTTTCCTGTGGGCCACCATTTATACCGATTTTGTCACCTTCTGTTATATTGCTCGAGAAACGTTATTATATCCTTCAATGGAAACCGTCTCCATTCCAGGTTTGAAGGGGATTTCACTCCTTCTCCCTAAGTGGTTATATTGTCATGATCTTGATAAACTCTCTTCCTCTGTTACACTTCTAGTTTTTAGAAAGGGCTATGGAGAAGATAATGAAATCGGTTCTTTTTTCCTCTTATGAATGAATTTTACTTCTCATAATTAAAGGATGAAGATTCTTGGTCAACAATAGGGAGAACTAAGGACCTTCTTCACTGACACTTTAACCCTCTACTCATGAACAAACTTGGACAAGCTGCTCCTTCATTTTTTATATTTGCACCTCCTTAGCAGTCACTCTTACATCCAGAGTACTGTCTGAAGAAGCAACGAGATTGTTTACATTCTCAATGTATCTTGAAATATTTATGCTCCTTTTCTCCATAGACCTGAGGTGCATGGATTTCTTTATTTCTTTGTTGTTTGGAATTTTGTACTTTTTTAAAAAGTAAAGTTATAATTTGGGATGACTAGTGACACTGCTTTACTTCTGCTTCTTATAAATGTATGTTGACTGCTGTAGATATTCAGGATTGGTTAAATGTTCTTTTAACGTAGCTTCTCTTAGTCCTAGAGGAGATTCTGAATTGCAGGAAGAAGGTTTCAGGGAATTGCCAAAACAGGCAGTGACTAGGGACTGAGTTAGGGATAAGTTTTATTCTGTGACACTACATTAAAGTGATAGACTTCTCCACTCTATTTTTTTATTTGTTTCAAGTAGAAACTTTTAGGTAAAGCTAGAAGTTGGGTAACGTCAAGTAATCGCTCTTACTTTAAAACAAGATAAATATGATTGTTCGGAGTAGTCTCAATATGCCATATAGAGAATGCACTGAAGCTTCGATTATTTCATTCTACTCCGTGTTATCCTCAAGAAAATTTACATCCCTCTACACAAAGTTCCTTTAGAGGTGTTACCTCTACTCAAGGGAGGTCTCTGTGGTTATTTTGAAATGACAGTCTGTTATGGTAAAAAGAATCAGTTGTATGGAGAGTTTGGTTCATAAAGCTTACTAACCATTCAACACTGTCTTTGTATAACCTTTTGGGAAACCTCCCTTAGCAGTCACTCTTACATCCAGAGTACTGTCTGAAGAAGCAACGAGATTGTTTACATTCTCCATGTATCTTGAAATATTTATGCTCCTTTTCTCCATAGAGTTGAGGTGCATGGAGTGTATTTCTTTATTTCTTGTTATTTAGAATTTTGTACTTTTTTAAAAGGTAAAGTTATAATTTGGGATGACAAGTGACACTGCTTTACTTCTGCTTCTTATAAATGCATGTTGATGCTGTAGGTATTCAGGATTGGTTAGATGTACTTTTAACTTAGCTTCTCTTAGTCCTAGAGGAGAGTTTAAATTGCAGGAAGAAGGTTTCAGGTAATTGCCAAAACAGGCAGTGACTAGGGACTGAGTTAAGGAAAAGTCTTATTCTTTGACACTACATTAAAGTGATAGACTTTCCTACTCTATTTATTTTTTTATTTGTTTCAAATAGAATTTTTAAGTAAGACTAGAAGTTGGGAAACCTCTAGTAATCTCTCTTACTTTAAAACAAGATGAATACGATTGTTCGGAGTAGTCTCAATATTCCATATAGAGAATGCACTGAAGCTTCGATTATTTCAGTCTACTTAGTGTTATCCTCAATAATATTTACATCCCTGTACACAAAGTTCCTTTAGAGGTGTTACCTCTTCTCAAGGGAGGAATCTGTGGTTGTTTTGAATTGACAGTCTGTTATAGTAAAAAGATTCAGTTGCATGGAAAGTTTGCTTTATAAAGCTTACAAACCATTCAACACTGTCTCTGTATAACCTTTTGGGAAACCTCCCTTCTTTGCTTCTCGAGAGTTTAATAACAGTGCTTTAAAGTCCATTTTACATACTTATTGAATGGAGGTTAAGGTGCGAGATGTTATCCATACCTAGTGAAAGATATATTGGGAATAGACAAACCATTACATCGACTTCTTTTTTTTTTCAGACTTCTTCTAAGGATCCAATTTTTCATAAAATATTTGGGAAATGCTGTAACCCAGATACCATGGAAAGATTGCCTTTTCTTTTTTGCAGACCTGTGACATCACATATATACCTGCAATAACGTAAAGAAGGGATTCACATGGAAGTAGTGAATCCCAAAAGTATCCTTAAGCATTTCTCAGCCTTGTTATTTCCCATCTCAGATGAGTTTGGTTTAGCCTTACTACTTAAGCATGTTCGAAGAGTTCCAATCTTTGACATTATGAGGCCCCCTCTTCTCACAACTAAACAATAATTTTCCACTTTTGCTAGTGAATCATATTTTTTGCCATTTGACCTGGAGTGGCAATGTCTTTGGCATGTGTCCTCTCCATTAATCTGCAACATTGAAGAGGAGCAGCAAAAATGGCCAAACTGCCACAACTAAGCCCAACTTCTCTCAGAACATGAGAACTTTGGAGAGACTTCAGTCACCAGGCTAATAAACATAATTTTTCAATGCAATTCACCAACACAATTTTTTCTTCACCGAGAAATGACTCTGGCAGTTATTTTTTGAAGACTTCAAGCAGGAAACCCATTACGGAAGACTGCATTGCACACAAACACATACACCACCAACACTTTATACACTCTCTGAGAACCTTAGGAGATAGCCCAGGATCAGCAGTGGTTTTCCTTAGCGACTCAGGGTGTTGACCAGGCAGCTTAGTGAACAACAACTTTTTTCCTCTAAACCATGTTATATCTTGGTCTCCTTGTGTGTTGATAACTATTGTCCTGATCAGAAGTGTTGTATCTATACTTGCATGGACAACCTTTCTGAAGCTAATAGTCATGAACAGTACTTAGCATATTTCCTTGGTTTCAGATAAGATTGGCAAAAGTTCAGTTTAAGCCACATTGTACTTCTTAATATAGAGCCTAAGGTGTTTATATAGCATATATATTTTTTATTGACTTTTGTATAAAGACTTGAAGTCTAAGGCAGTCATGATGACCAGTTTTATAAAAAATTCTTCTGTTGTGTATAGAAAGCTCCAAGGAAGGGATGCAAGCGTTTTTAGCGAAGATGGATATTCTGACAAAACCTGCGAAACGTATTTCTCAATAATCTTTAAAATGATTGGACATCTTTCTAAATAATTCCTCTCAATAGTGTTCATTTTCTGTTGGGACATCTTTCTGAATATTTCCTCTCAATAGTGTTCACTTTTTGTTGGGATGTGAAAGAAATTGTGCTTATAAATTTAATGGATGCTTTTACAACTTTTTTTGGAAAAAAATTTTACTTGCTTTTGATACTCAAAGTTTAAGGCATGTAGTCATTAAAAAACTTTATTCTGAAGGGGCTCAGCAAGGACATTTACTTTTGAGTGATTTGATAGCAACAACACCCTGTTGCTTAATAATAACTACTTTCCCCTGCTCCGAACAGAATTTTATGCAGCCTTCATTGCCATGATAAGATATTTACACTGATATGTAGAGGCCTCCTTACATCAAGTAGTCAAAAAGAAATATGAATTTGGTCCCTCCACCAGCTGCCACATTTACATCCCAGTATCATTATTTTTCTTGTCCTGACTTGGGGTGAATAAAAAAACATCAGTCATATTCTCTTTAATATAAACATCGGATTTTTTTTTATATTTCTAAAATAGATTGGCTTTTAGTTTTTTCATATTGAGATTCTCCAGTGAACGTTCTAACAGATGTCCTATTGAGGATAGAACAGACATCATTTGAAATACATAATATTCAAACTACATGCCACAGAAGAACCTCTTTGTGAAGAAAAATTTAATCAATGACTTCGAGGGCATGTAAAGAGTTTTAGCCATTAGTTTTTTTTTTATCTGCACTTAAAGATATCCTATCTGTACAGATTCATATGTCAAGGAGTTTCATTACTTTCTTTTTGGCTAATTTACCTTCGTATCTGGTTTCCCTCAGACGATATTTGGAAGTTTTGCTTATCGTTGCACTTTCCTATATTGAATAAATATGGACAAGACTCTGAGTCACTGCTTTGCTTTTAGGTATATATCAAGGTTGTTAGTCCAGAAAATGCATAGTAGGCTTAAACATATGGAAAGCAGGGATGAGGAATGACTTACTGCTCGAGTATGGAGAGCAGAATTATTTGTGTGGCTAAAAGGAAGACCTAGAATTAGATGGATGGCTTGAGTAAAATGAGTATTGCGCGCATGTGGTATGTTAGTGGCACAAGGAGGAGAGTTTTATAAGATAGGAGTGAGTGGAGAGTGATTGTGAATATGTGCTGTGTGTCAAAGGGAGTGTCCACACCTGCTCAGCATTGTAAACTGGGATAGTTTGGTGTGGGGGGAGGTGAATGTGACAAAGCGGGGATGGTAAGTTCAGGATAATGGGCCTCATGACCGATTCCTTGCCTAGTTACTATGAATGTGACTTAAGAAGTGTGCTGGGAGGGTTTATGTAGTAACCCTTTATCCCTAAATAGCTAAGAAAAGTGGTTGGAGTAAATTGGCTTTTGGTGAGTGTGTATGCTTTAACTTGCCCACCCCTTATATGCAAGGGATAGAGGCAGTTATATAATCACATATATTTGAGAGAATTTTTATTTTATTCATTTTTCCCCAGTCTTTAGCAGAGTTACTTTACTCTTGGCTATTGTACTGTCATGTTGGTATGTTATGATATTATAAACCTTTTTCTTTATTAGTTCGGAGGTTAATTTCTGCCGTGGCCAAAGTTCAGAATTAGCTTTTTTGATAAGTTTTGCAACTTCAGGCATATCTAACTTTGGGAAGCCCATTTGAATTTAGAATTAGTAACTTTTTAGTTAGGTTACTTAGTCCTTTTAAAGTAGTAATGTTAGTTTTCGGACTGAAAGTGTGTCTGTGTATACAAAGAGTTGGTTTCATTTTGTTTGGTATTTTCAACTGAGTTAAGAGCTACAACATTTTGCTGTGTTCAGGAAGCCTCCTCTCTTATATCCTCTTTTGTGTTTAGAGTGAACTCAAGGTCTTTTCCAGAGATTTGATTGAAGAACAGATTTGAAGTTGTAAGTGGCTGTTGAAAGCATTAATTTTTTGTTTCTGCATTCCCATGTTACTTTTTATATTTTCATATTATAACCTAAAGCCTTCCTGGAAGTAAATATCTGCATCTTTATCCCTTTTATAGAGATAAATCTTTTGAATGTCCTCATTGGCAGCTTTGTCAATCATGTTGACTTTTGTTACTCCATTTTTTGAATGAAAATAAAAAATAAGTCACCCTGTTTTGTTCTTCTATTGAACCTTCATGAAATATTGTGTTCTACTCCTATTTATAATTTTAGATATGTAATTGTCAGGATTGTTCTTATGCCCAGTTTTGTTCATTCATATAAATAATTTTCAATATTATATAGCGTTGGGGAGGAAGCTTCCTTACCCATATTCCTTGCGCTCCTTCAGTGAATAGCAGTGCAAATATATGCTAATCCTTTCCTCTTTTTTTTTTTCTTTTAACCAAGGATGAACTGATATAAGGGATGAGCAAAGCTGCATTCCCCTTTATTTTTGTTTAGTAATGGTCACCTCAGTAGGATTTGGCATTAGAGTACAATTAATGGGTAATATTTGAATGTATGAATATGGTACTAATTTTATTTATTCAGATCTTTGTCTTGTATGCTGATTTTTTCTTATTTGGTTAGAATAAAGGACACTTTCCAGTTAAGGATGACGCTTGTAATTGCAAGTTAGTTTTATTTTATGTTTCCTCTTCCCTAACATGTTAATCCCTCCTCCTCATACCTTTCTTAGTGCAGGGCATGGTATACATAAAGCAGTATATAAGCTCCTTAAATCTTTATAGCATAGCCTCTATGTCTTTATTATAGTTTGAAAATGTATCTGTTTCAGTTTGAGACACTATAGTGTTAGCTTCTAGAGGATTTTTTGAAATGGAATGAAGTGTATCTGTATATGGTTTGCATTTCAACTTGAAAATTATCTGTTTCATTCCTCTAATTTTTTCAGAATCTTTCTGGTCACAATGCCATCGTCAATTGTTTGGGTGTTAACCGTGAAGGAGTTTTGGTGTCTGGCGCAGACAATGGAACTCTTTACTTTTGGGACTGGCGCACTGGATACAACTTCCAAAAGCTGCAGGCACCTGTCCAGCCTGGTAATTATTAAGATTAATTTCTTCCTAAAGCAATTATTCATTGCAGTGGAAAAAATGAAGTACAGACTCTTTTTGAACAAGGTTAAACAAGCTAGATATTATTTTCAGATATTTTATATTGTTTTTTCCTTTCTTTTATGGGTATTTTTGTCTGTCCTTATTTTGAAAGAAATCATATATGTCAACGACCTGACTTATATCTTGATTGGGAAAGCCCTTTTCAGACATACCCTTTATGTCATATATATATATATATATATATATATATATATATATATATATATATATATATATATATATATATATATATATATATATATATATATATATATATATATATATATATATATATATATAATTTTTTTTTTTTTGTGCTTGCTTGCTTGCTTGCGTGCTTGCTTTCTGTAAACATTTGTACAAGGACTGAGTTTAGGCATATTGTAAACATTCTGCTGTACTTCTATTACAATTGCGGTAACTATACAGTTATCAACTGGATATGGCATCGTGTTGAATAAGAGAATTGCAAGATTTAAAAGGAAAACGTTTTAGCAATAAATTAAAGTGTTAAGAATTTTCTCGTACATATATAGCATTATTAATAGCAATTGTTATATTGAACATAATATTTAAATGACGTTCATGATTATATGATTTCTTCTTGTATATTTTGCTATTTTCCCCAGCTCTTCATATTTCACCGTATTTTAAGTTCTCTTCACATTTGTCTCTTTATTTCATTTTGCACCCTATATTCTTACCTCGCTATTGAATTTTCATGTGTGCTTCTGTCTTATATATTTCAGTTGTGATATTAATGAAATTGCTTCCTACTCCCTTATAGATGAATAATTACTAAAATATATATATCTCATGTCTTTTCCTTTCTGTTTGATTTTCTAACCTCTGCATGTTTTTTCCCATATGCCCCTCTTGATGGCGGTGTTGAAATCACATGCCTGTATACATTATATCCCTCCTTTTTATAACTTTTCTCCTTTGAGCAATCTTTTGGTACTTCGTAAATTTAGTTTTTGAAAGTTAAAAAAAGTCACAAAGTCATTATTGTGCTACAATGTTGGTAGTGGTTGGATATACCTTCCATGTTGCATCCTGTTTCAGTGAAATGGAGATAAATGTGAGGTCCAGTATACCTTATCTGTTATGAGTTGGCTCACTGTTCTTGAGAAGTGAGTTGTCCTCACATTCTTCCAGTAGGAATTTGATATGTTGACCCATTCTGCACTTGTTCTTGGAGAGGAACTTGGGTTGATGGGAGTTGAAGTCGTCTCCTCTTACTATGTCTTTCTTACTGGCTGAGCCTGAGAGTATTGTCTGATCAAGTTCTATTTCACTTGGATTGTAAATATTATTGATTGTTGTGTCATGGTGGATTTGGATGCTTCTAGCTTGTTTGTCAATTCTTTTGTCTGCAGTTGATTGGTTGCGTGACATTGTGTACAAGGATGTTATTATTTTTCACTATGTGTCCTATGGTTTTCGCAAGCTTGATAACATGATAATTTTTTCCGTACTAAAGGTTTCTTGGACCATGATTACGCATATCTTTACTGCTTTGGCAGTGCGGTTCATATGTTGGATTTTTTACTTAATCCCTGTGCAGTCCTGTGTAGAGTCAGGCATATTTAGCTAGCTGCCTAGTTTGAATTGTAAGAGGCAGTAAAGGGGTAGTGGAAATGTTTGGCTTTGAATGCTAGCTCTCAGGCTGTCTCTAAGAGACTTGAACCCTTCATTTGGAAAGACACCTAGGATTGAATGGATAGAAAATTTAAAAAACAGGAGAGCATTATCTTCATCGAGGATCATTTGGGATGAACAAAGGCAACAAGAGTTGGTTTATTATTATTAGCAGGAACTGGAGTGTAAGTAGTAGTAGGAGAGGTTTGGGAATGGGAGCAGGGGTGGGTTAGGTGGTAAGGGAAGGTCGGAAGCAGTTCAGGGTCATCATTAATGCAAGTTGAAGGGTGGTGCCAAGCATGAGAAGTGGGTTCATTGGCAGGAATGAGAGTCGGAGGAGTGCGGGAGGGCTTAGCAGATGGATCTCTACCAAGAATCCGCTTCAGCCTCTTTGGACACAGGATTTCTGGCATGATGATTACCACAACAAAATGGGGCCTCTAGGAGAAGTTTCCTCCTTCGTTTTGAATTTGCTTGGACATTGTGTTGTTTCCTGCCCTCGTCTGCAGATAACACTTATAGCTCTGAAGGTGCAAGTATACTTATTGTGGCCAAATCACTGACATCAATAGCACCATGAAGGGACTGGGTGGTAGGGCCTCATTTTGAAGTTTCTCCAGATTCCCAAGTTAAGCTCCAAGGTTGTTGGTCCACTAGTAAGAACTTCCACCTGCCTGGTGGTGACTGGCCTCCCTTTAGACCGGGTGGTGCACTTTCCTGCAGTGGTGATATCCTAATATTTCAGCAGGTAGTTAGGAGAGAGGGTAGTATGTAAATTCATCATAATATACCTTGTGTTTATTCTTGGAGGATTAACTTCTTTGAAGTGGGCATTACCGAAACCTCTAATTTTCTTATATGCCTCTGGACATGCTGAGTGAAGGGTAAGCTCATCCATGACATTGGCTTTTATCTAGCAGTCAATGTAGATAGTTTGGGCTCCAGTTCTTGAAGGACTTGATGGACCTTAACTGGGCAGTGCTCTGCACCATATACAGTAATTGTAGGGGATTTAAGAGAGCTTGAGAGCGGCAGAAGCAGCAGGTACAAGTGTAGGATGAACCGTAGTACTCTCATGGCTACTTCTGGATGCTATCCTGTAACTTTTCTTTTGTACAATTGTCCATCCTTCATCAGAAGTAAGACAATCCATCCCATGCCCTTCCCCATTAGGGGGGGAGCAGAGGAATGTGGTGTAACCATCGATGTTCGAGTAATCTCTACTTATATACCTTTACACTGTAAATATTACTTGCACTTCAATATATTTTATTTTTTAATGAAAATGCTTAAAAACCAGCGATTATCAAATGTGGATATCAGTAAAAATTGTGAACAAACTGGTCAGGCTCCTTCAAAGATCATATTGAACCCTTCCAGGAGAGGAGCAGGGTTTCTCTAAAGTATAGGTGTCACACAGCTGCTTTACAGTGTAGAGAGAACCAGTCTCTCTCCCTCTCTCTCTCTCTCTCGATTATTTTTCTTTGTTTGTGAGTATTTATTTTTAGCATTGGTAGGGGACCTAGGTTCGAATTTAGGTGTTTTGCAACTTAATATGAAATCGGATTACGGCAGCTGTCCTGATCAGAACCCTGTCACAAATCGGCAACCCCCTGTTCATTTTTATTTACTATTCTATTCATTATTAATTATGCCATTAATTTTTAAATTAAATATTGGCGAACTGCAATATTTGTTTTATCATTATAATTTCTTTCAGGATCCATGGATAGTGAGGCTGGTGTTTTTGCTATGACATTTGATCAGAGTGGATCTCGCCTTATAACGTGTGATGCTGATAAAACCATTAAAATATATAAAGAAGATGACACTGCTGTAAGTAGACTACTCACTTTTTTTTTATCCCATAACTGTAGAATCTTTCTGTAGACTGAATACCCATATATCTTTAGTTTTTGGCCTGAATAGTGACAATATGAACTTTGCATTGTCTGTAGAAAAGGAAATTAGGTGTAGATTTAATCATATTTTTAAATTGAAATTAGGAGCAGCAGTGTGTGTGTCTGTGGGCGGGGGCAGGGTTGTAAGGAAGTCATGATTTATATAAAAAATCAATATATTTTATTCACCTCTTTAATTTTTTTTCTCATCTGACCACAATACTCTCCCACAAAGGTGAACAGGATAGCAATAAGTATGCATGTTCTTATGGGATGTGTTTATGAAGAAAAAGCATTAGGCACATTTATGAAAAACTAAATAAAAATATTCTACTACAGAATCGGACAGTACATCATAAGTAAACATGCTTGATTTGATGTGTACGTCGGATGAGGGGACTGAGTTAGAGTTGGACACTGCTATTCTTAAACATTAATAATATTATGGACTTAGTGAAGGGTGATTGATAGAATTATGAGACCCTCAGAGCATATATTTCCCTTATTTGAAATAATTTGATGTCTTTGCCCTCTTATAACTGTCATTCCAGTTGACAGGTTGATCTAGTATGTGCCATCGGATCATTTAGAGTCCTGTTCCCCGGACCAGATGATTATCTTTTTATTTATGGCTGATTACTTTAGTCCAGAATAGGTGCTCCTTGGAAATAGTATCTTTAGGTATATTTGTATTGGTGATGGGATGTCTTGTACAAAAACTTTTTTAAAAGCTGCATAGTGACTTTATTGATTTACTTGAGTTTTAATTGCAAGTAGCAGTACAGAATCCATTAATTATGTTTAATGTATTTTCTTTATATTGCAAAGGAGAGAGTCTCTTCATTGAAAAATGTAGACGTAATCTCTTAACCACAATAATGTTACTTCGCCCTTTACTATTATTGCTTGTGCCTTCCTAATTTACTGCAAGAATGTCTGTATTGTGAAAAAACGCAGTTAAAATCATATTAATATTGTCCTTCAGTAATAAATCTGTTCATAAGTTATTGGTGTCAAATATTTGAGCTTCCTTACCGATACTCAGCCCATTTCTTTCTTTCTATCTTAAGTATTCCTAGTTGACATTGAATACCATACTATTAATGGCAATTCATGGAATTATGTAGTCCCTGATATTGAAATTTCTGTAAAAAGTATTTGAAGTTTCTAATGCTGGACATATGGATGAAACGTAATTTTTTAGTCTTTTTTAGATCTTTGGCTGGTAATATAACTTTGGCTTTGGATATTCAGCTCGTACATAAAGAAAAAAATAATTGTAGAGATTGATGTTGTTTTTAATCTCTTTACAGTCAGAAGAAACGCATCCTATCAATTGGAGACCTGAGATATTGAAGAGAAGAAAGTACTGAAAATACTTATTTGTTTTGGAGATGTTTGTACTTCAGTCTGTATTTGCTGACCTTAGTATGTAGATGTTTATACCAGAAGAATGTAAAACACTGCTTTCAAAATAAAATTTATGAAACTGTCATCCCTCTCATTTATTATTGTATTATTTTTATTTTTAATAATACTTCTTTTAACAAAGAGCTTCTTCTCCATACTTGTATATATTTAGTAGAATGAGTAAGTTTGTTTGTGTAAATTTAGGCTTAGTCGCAGTGTGTTAAGTGTAACCCAAGCCTGCAAACAGTCTATCCCTCAAACCCTCCCTCCTTTCTGACCCTCCACAATCCTACCATGTATGAAAAGTCATGTGTATGTATGGTTTATGGGGAAGACCTAAAAAAGGCTATGGTAAAAACTTTATATAGCACTACATATCTTTTTATGCTAATATTGGTATGTATAGGATTATAAAAAATCTAACATGCAAGGGCATATCAAATATCATATACAGACACTTCCCAACGTACGAACGAGTTACATTCTGAATTGCCGTTCATAAGCTGATTTGTTTGTAAGTTTATAAGAGAGAATTTCACCTCATTTCTTTCTGATCAACTCAAGCCTTTCTGCTACAATTGAATATATAGGGTGTTCCGTTTTACATTAAGGATCCGTTCCTGACAGCTGACTTAACCTGGATTTTGATGTAACTTGGAAAGCAACTAAATTCAAACCTGGTTCCCCTCCAATGTTAAAGATAAATACTCTAAAACATAGAAAATAAGCTAAGACTAAAGAATAGTAAAACTAAACTTAACATTACTGCTTATCTTTACTTGTGTAATCTAAAACATAAAAGTAGTAAAAGTACAGTACAATATTGCTTACCTTTTCTCATATGTTCGGCTTGCACGTTGGACGGGGGTGTTGCAGGGGTGGGTTACACATGCTTTTAAGAAGGAGGAAGCTAGAGAGGCAGGTGCTTAGGAGAATAGGGCAGGTGAGTCTGGAGAGGCAAAAGAACATGCAGCAAATGCTGGAGATACTGGGGTAGGTGAGTCTATAGAGGCACCTGAGGTATAGGGTGCAGGATCTATTTGTGGGGGCTTTGCCTTCACGAAGAATATGTCGAGGTGAGTCTGGAAAGCTGCCCTCTTCTAAATTTCCTTGTAACACCACGGGGCATCAGTAATCACTATGGTGACCTTAGTGTATCTGGCAGTCTTGTGGTCCTGAGGCTCGAGCTTTGCAATGCTTCCTCTACCAGGGCAACCGTTTCTTCCAATTCACTAGTTGTGAATCTCTTGGGCTCTGGGGTTGATATTTCTTCATCCTCTTCAACCATTTGCTTCTCCAGTTGAATAAGGTCCTAGGCAGATAACTCCTCTCCATGAGATTCCAGCAGCTCTGTTACATCATCAGCTTCCACCTCCAATTTGAGCTCCTTATTCAGGGCAACTAAGTTCTTGGTGACAGCCTCAACTGTCTCCTCAAAGCCACAGAAGTCATTCACAAACTGGGGCACAGTTTTTTCCAAATCCCATTCAAGTTTGTCTGTTTAACTTCTTCACAAGCATCAGCAATATTCTCCACACCCTGAAAATTATTGTATGACTTCCAGACGTCTTTAAGAGTCAAGATCTTGTCCTTTTCAGTTGCACCGAGATCCATAGCAGTTGTCCTTCGGAGGTAGTAGGCCTTGAAAGAGGCAATCACCCCCTGATGCATTGGCTGTAACAATGCAGTGGTATTAGGTGGAAGGTATGCCACCTTTACATTAGGATGAAAGTCATCCAAATGGGGAGGGAGACCAGGGGCACTGTCCAGCACTAGCAACACCTTAAAGGGTAGACTCTTGGAGGCACAGTACCTCTCCACTTCAGGATAAAATGTTTGCAGAACCAGTCCTCAAATTTCTGAAGGGTTATCCAAGCCTTCTTGTTCGACATTCAGATGACTGATGATTGACCCTTCCAAATGCCCTTGAGTGCCTTTGGATTTCTGCCAAGTAAACCAACAAGGGTTCAGCTTTCAGTCTCCAGTAGCATTAACCCCAAAGGCAAAGTAAATGTCTCCTTGCTGACTTTATGGCCTGGTGCTGCCCTCTTCTCATTAGCGATGTAAGTACAACTAGGCATACGCATCCAGAGCATGCCAGACTCATCTACGTTACATACTTGCTTGGCAAGGTAGTCCTCCCTAATTATATCTGCTAACACACTTAGATACCCTTTAGCTGCTTCCTCATCATCAGTAGCAGCTTCACCTTGCACCCTTAGGTTATGCAAACTAGCATGGCTCTTAAAACGATTAAACCAACCCCCATTGGCCACAAGCTCTTCACTTTCACTCCCTTCACCCTTTTCTCTTTTCTAGGCATCGAACAATATTTTAACCTTTTCTTGTATTGCCATGAGGCTCACTCGGTTATGCCGTCAATACTAGTCATCAAGCCAATGCAATAGCAATCTCCCCATCTCAATTATAATATGACTACGCTGCTTAATAATCACATTGGACATCATTGTACTAGAATCATTTCACATGTTCACGGATGCAATCTTTATCTTTATTGATCGTCACCATGATCATACAGGCTAATCCAAGTGTGCTGCCAATGTTCGTATAGTAGTTTTGCCCTTTTCCAAGCGTTTCACTATTTCATTTTTAATTTCCATGGTGATCGCTTTTCTTTCCTTCATAGCACTGCCGTCAGAACTATCACCACTATGATTTGGGAGACATAGTAATGTCAGTAACGAGCAAACACGAGCAAAACCAAAGAGAGAGCAGATGAAAAATATGGCGGGTGAGAGTAAATTGAGTGGCGGTATTAATTCCTCTTTTAATGCCGAGTGATACTGTGTTCTTTTACTATGCTCAACAAACTATTTTGCATAAATTCAAATTTACGACTATATGCTTGGTGCTCTTTTTTTAAACGTTTCTTTCTTTTTTCCTCATATTTATTATTTATGGAAAGTCCACAGCTAATGGCTCCAGTACCCGGCATAGAGGGGTGTGAAGAATCTCCGGGGATCATGTTGACTCCACTATTGGCTTGAGGGCAGATACGCCTGGTGGTAGTAATGGTTCTGCCCTTAACCTTGCACCTCCCAATAGATCTGCTTCTTTCACTCTTCACTATTCTAACATTCGTGGGCTAAACTCTAATCTTTCGTCTGTGGAACAGCACTTGGGCACTTTCCTCCCTAATCTCCTCCTCGTATCTGAAACCCAGCTGTCTATACATGCTTCCACTGACTCATTTCAAATCTCTCACTATAATCTGTATACTCGTTTTCGTTCCAAAGGTGGGGTCTGTGCATACTGCAACACTAACACTCCTACTGCGAGGCTCATGGACCTTGAATCTCCTGACTTTGATGTTCTCTGGCTAAAAGTCTATCTCTCCACTACCACTATCTTCCTTTGCTTCTGCTACTGTTCTCCAAACTCCACCTAGTTTGTGTCTTCCTTTGAATATCTGTCCTCGTGCCATGAGTCCTTGCTATCTTCTCACCCACATGCCGAGCTCTCTACATTGGAGACTTCAATGTACACCACAGTGAGTGGCTTCATTCTTCTCACACTGATGTGGGAGGAAGTGAGCCCCTTGCTTTCTCTATTACTCACGATCTGGAGCAAATTATCGAACATCCTACTCTCGTTCCTGATCGTCACAAACATGTAGCAAACACTCTTGACCTATTTTTAACTTCTAACCCTTCAAACTACTCCTATTCCGTGCTTTCCCCTCTTGGTGAATCTGACTACTCTATGATCTCAGTCTCTTCCATTTTCGCTCCCCCACCACCAATCCCTCCTACTCAGTGCTGTCTGTGGCACTTTGAGCGTATCCAACATGAAAATTTGAGTAACTTTCTCTTTGACTTCCCACGGGATGACTACTGCTTTCGGTCCCGCAACCCTGATCAGGTAGCTCTAAAAATTGCCGAGATCATGACAGCGGGAATGGAGGCATACATCCCCTCTTCTACAAAAACTTTCTCTCCCCCTAAACCTTGGTTTGACCTTGCCTGCTCCATGGCTATCCATGCTAGGAATCGGGCACACTGATCTTACCAAGCCCCTCCTTCCGATTTAACTTGCTCTGCTTTTATTGTAGTTAGAGATCACTGTACTTCTCAGATTCGTAGGTCTAAGGCTTCCTTTATAAGAAGGAAAGTTGATGACTCCTCTCCCTCTGACAAATGCTTCTGGTCCTTAGCCAAAAACCTCTCCAAAAACTTCTGTAACTCAAGCTTTCCCCCTCTCATTCATTCTGATGGTTCTATAGCTTGCTCTCCTACTGATAATGCCACACACTTTGGCTCTCATTTTTCTGCCAACTCTTCTATAAACGATTCCAGTGCACCTGTTCCTCAATCTTTACCCCTCTCTAACCCTATCCCCTCCCTTATCCTTTCTTCCCGCAAAGTTTATAAGGTTCTTCGCTCACTAAAGACAAACAAGGCATCTGGTCCAGATGGTATCCCTGCAAACTCCTTAAGGAGTTTGCAGATGAACTGGCTCCCATGCTTTTCCATCTTTTTCGCCTCATTCTGTCAACCAGTCTCTATCCTTCATCTTGGAAGCATGCTCTAGTTCAACCTGTTCCTAAGAAGGGTGACTTCTCTGTTCCTTCAAACTGCCGACCTATTGCCCTATCCTCCTCTGTTGCTAAAGTTTTCGAAACTTTGCTCAATGCTCACTTCTTGAAACGCCTTGAATCTAACTCGCTGATCTCCGATCACCAGTACGGCTTCTGCAAGGCAAGATCCACTGTTGATCTCCTATCCTATCTTACTCATGTATGGTCATCTTCTCTGAGGAACTATGGGGAATCCTTTGTCATTACCCTTGATATCTCTAAGGCTTTTGACAGAGTCTGGCACAAGTCTCTGTTGGCGAAACTCCCTGCCTATGGTTTTTACCCCTTCTTTCTGTTCTCTGATTTCCAGTTTTATTTCTGACCTTTTTATATATGTAGTTGTTGATGGCACAACATCTAGCCCTTTCTCTGTTACCAGTGGTGTTCCACAGGTCTCTGTTCTTTCATCTACTCTGTTCCATCTCTTCATCAATGATCTTCTACAAACCCCATCTTCCTCTCTTCATGCCTTTGCTGATGATTCTACCCTTCACTTTTCTTCTGCCTTTTCTTCACAACCTTCATCTGCTACTCATAATCAGTCTCGTATCACTCTTTCTTCTACTCTCAGCTCCGATTTGCAGAGAGTATCTGAGTGGGGCACTCAAAATTTAGCTAAATTTAATTCCTCCAAGACAGTTTCTGGCTATCTCATTATCTTCTTCTCCTCCTGATAACCCTGTCGTGTTCAAAACTAACGAAATTTACCTTCTTAACTCTGTCAACATATTAGGCATCCAGATAGCCTCTAACTTGTCTTGGAGGAATCACATAATCGAAATTCTAAATTTTCATCCAAACAATTGGGAGTTTGTTTCGTTTTCGTCATTACTTTTCCTCTTTGCAGTTACTTGAAATTTACAAAGGTCTTATCCGTCCCTGCTTAGAATACTGCTCACACGTCTGGGGTGCTTCTTCTTATACTTATCTTCTTGATAAGTTAATTATAAGACAGTCAGACTCATTAATGATCCTTCTCTTACTTCTAATCTGGATTCTCTCTCTGTTCGCCATAGGGTATCTTCCCTTTCGCTTTTCTATCGTTACTACTTCCATCGCTGCTCTGATGAGTTGGCTAGTTGCATCCCTCCCCCACTGCCGAGGCCGCGTAACACTCGCCAAGCGGCCTCATCTCACAGGTACTGTGTGGAGATTTGTAGCTCGCGGATTAGTCGGTGCTGCGACTGCTTTTTCCCATCTACTTCCAGACTCTGGAACTCTTTTCTTCCTTCTGCCTTTCCTAATTCTTATGACCTCTCATCCTTCAAAAAGCATATCTATCATAATCTCAGAGCCTAGTCCTCCATATTTCTGGGTCCTCTGTACTTTGACTGTTTTTTTTTTTGTCAGTCGTTTTCCTTTGTGTGACATTACCTCATCTCTGCCTTGTCCTTAACCTTTATCTTTTCCTTCATCTTGGTATTTTCTCGTGCCCGGGCCTTTATTGATGAGGGCAGTTGCTGCCTGTCATGGTGTCACTAAAAAAAAAAAAAAAAAAAAAAAAAAAAAAAAAAAAATATATATATATATATATATATATATATATATATATATATATATATATATATATATATATATATATATATATATATATATATATATATATATATATATATATATATATGAATAAATTTTACCCCGACCGGGACTTTAACCTAAGACACAAAATTACTGAGCCAAAGCGTTACCAACTACATTATAGAAGGTCTAAAAGGGAAGCACACCTTACAGCTATATCTTCTATACTAGAAATGAACGCATTCTATCTGAATGCCACTTTGTTTATATTACAGAGTCTCCCAATCTTGGCACAGTAATTATGCGTCCTAGGTTCCAGTCCCGGTCAGGGTAAAATTAATTCATGTTTCCAGGTATGGTAATGTGCTTATTTGATTATTGTTGGTTCCAGATGAGATTGAGATTTGAATTAAATGTGAAAACGAAGCCATGATTGAGGTTGGGGGAAGCTGTAATATGAACAGAGAGGTATTCAGATAGAATGCGTTCATTCCTAGTATAGCAGGAATAGCTGTAAGGCCTGTTTTCCTTTTAGACCTTCTGTGGTGTAGTTGGTAGCGTCTTGACACAGTAATTATATGTCCTAGGTTCAAGTTCCGGTCCTGGTAAAATTTATTCATGTTTTCACATATGGTAGTGTACTTATTTGATTATATATATATATATATATATATATATATATATATATATATATATATATATATATATATATATATATATATATATATATATATATATATGAATTATTTTTACCCCGACTGGGACTTGAACCTAGGACTTATAATTACTAAGCGAAGGCGCTACCAACTATACCACAAAAGGTTAAAAGGCAACAGACCTTATAGCTTATATCTGCTATACTTAGGAATGAACGCATTCTATCTGAATGCCACTATGTTCATATTACAGTTTCCCCATGTTGTATGGCCATATTCCTCGTGATACTCAACATAAACCCAGTAATGTGCAAAACCAAATTGTTATGCAAGTAGGAACACAGTTTTTACACACTTCTACTCGACTTGATTGAATGAATGATATATTTAATGTCATTGTGAGATTTTGTTCTAATGATTATGAAAAATGTGAACAATAGAGTTCTGTGACTTGTTCATTTGTGAGTGTATTCTCAGTTGCTCTCGTGAGGCACTACGAGACACTCAAGTAGAAGAATGTGGTAGAGATTCATAGATCAAAAGGTATTCAAGTTTGATCTGGAGTCCCGTGATTGCTGACGACATTTGGGTTTTTCGGATAGATGAGTGCAGATATAACTTATTTTTAACAATGTTTATAACTACGTATGAGGGACAGAATGAGCTCATTTTAGTAGAATACTCGTAGGTAGAATATATGTTGGAAAATTTAATATTCTGCTTGAAAAAGTTTTAATCCGAGGTGAGAAGAGTTTATTTAATAATTCACATATCAGCAGTTCACAAAATCCCTTATAAAATATTTGCATATAAGCCTATACATGTAATACTGATTATATTTTATTGGTAGAGGACTTAATTTTGAGATCGTTTGTAGGCCTCTACCGAAGCCGGGTCAGGATTTCAGAATTTAGGTGGTTATAAGATCGAAGGTTAATAACATAGGAAATCCTCTACATTTTAGACTGTGTTCCGAACTTCAGCGAGATTCTGAATACCGATGCCGTCGAGAAACAAGTACAGATAATGACAACAAACTTCGTGTTCTGCTTAAATATTTGTTCTGAATAGTCACACACCAAATAACCCGTTCACCTGCTCTATGGATGAATGATAAAATAAAGATTGAAAATTAAATCGAAATAATATGAAACAAAAGCTAAATAAAAATAATAATTAATTAATTGGAGAATAATATAAACTGTCCAAAAAAGCAACAGACGTGTAAAAACTAAATTTAACAGGCTAAATCAAATAATTACAGACGCAAATCTAGGTTGTAAAAAAAAAAATACAACATATGGACGATTATAAAAGATATTGTACTAAGTAAAGACTTCTGCTCTAAAGATAAATATAAATAACCCATTAGAGCCATGAGAAAAACTATTATTATTTTTTTGCAAACATAGGAAAAGAAATTTATGAAACCATACAGTCAAACATTATTCAAGAAAACCAACATGAAATGGCGGAAACCGTTAACTATCAAGGGGCTCTATTTAGCCCTGAACCTGTAGACATAATCTCAGTAATATATATAGTAAAACACTTGAAAAATGAAAATTCTTGTGGAGCAGATAGAGTATCGACTGAATTCTTGAAAGATTCATTATCTATACCAGCTTTCTACATAACAGTGATTATCAACACCTCCATTGTCAAAATGGTATTCCCAGAAGAACGAAAATATGGATTTTTTTGTCTAGTATTTAAACAAGGTCACAATGAGGATTCAAGAGACTACAGAGCCATTATCCATTCCCTAAGATTATCCAGAGTTTTACAGATAATTGTAACATATCAGTTGCATGAATACTTGTCAAAAAAACATCTATTTTCAAATTCCCAGAACGGCTTCAAGATGGGTCTGTCTACACAAACTGCCTTAACAAAAGTTACTGGCAGCTTACAGAAAAACATAGATAAGAATGAAATATCACTACTTGCCCTATGTGACCTATCCAAAACGTTTGGCAGTGTCCCTTAGCCAATTCTCTCAAGGTAAATGAAAGATTTACATATAGACGACTTCTGATTTTTTTTTTAAGAGTGTGACACCGGGACAGGTAGAAACTGCCCTCATCAACAAAGGCCCGGGCACGAGAAAACACCAAGACGAAGGAAAAGAAAAAGGTTAAGGGCAAGGCAGAGAAGAGGTAATGTCACACAAAGGAAAACGACAGACAGAAAAAAACAAAGTAAAGAGGACCCAGAGATATGGAGAAATATCTATGTAAGTAATCGCATACAGTTAGTAAAAATAGAAAAACACTCTTCATCATCAAATCTCTCTGTTGAATTTGGTGTACTCTGGGTTTAGTACTAGGTCCAATACTTTTCAATATACTTATAAATGATGTACAAATTGATGTTCAGCACGCCACGCTTGTCGAATTTACAGATGACACCTAGATTCTTCTCTCCAAAAATATACATCATCTATATCTAATCTTCGAAATGGAATCCACAATTGAAGGAGTAATATAATATTTTGCAAGCAATGGACTTAGAATAATTTCAAGTAAAACTCACTTCGTATTTATCAGATCAAGTGTTTATCTAGATCGAATAACCCAAAACTTAGAAATTAAAGTAGAACCTTTCCATGTTACTCCACCTCCTTCATTTTAAAATTTGGGACAAAATTCTGACAGCCATTGATCATTTGAATCTCATGTCGACTGAATGTAGTAAAACAAACGATATGCTCCTCTTCTTAAATTCAAATCTATATATTTATCTATTTTTTTTTTACAACCCCAACAGGAAATTAATAGTGGAGTTTCTAATCTTTAATTACATAGCCTATTCCTCCGTTTTTTTTATATATTTTTTTATTTTTTACAACCAAAGCAGGAAAATAATAGTGGAGGCTCTAGTTCCTAACTACATAGCCTATTCCTTTGTAATACGGAGCGGCGGTAACAACAGTATTTTAAGCAAAGTCCAAAAAGATTAAAAATGTTGCTGCTAAAATACCTGTTGGTCATGGCAAAAAGTTTTACCGGACGACACCAGTAATTAGGAAGCTAAAATGGCTGCAAGTAGAAGACCAAATTAAAATAGACGTTTTGATGCTTATGTATAAGTTAATAAAAGTGTCATATCTGAATGAGTTGCTCTTCTTTTACGTCACGGGCTCCCTTTTCAACCAAGGGCTAGGATGGTTGCCTTCTTACGAAAGACTTGTTTTGGCATATGTAGTCGTTACCCTGAGTGCATGCCTTGCTAACCTCAGACCGTGACGGGGCGCGAACCCTCGACCTGACGCCTCAAAGTCGCGGACGCTACCCTTGAGCCAATGCAGATTTATTACCGTTAGCAGTTCAGTGGAAAGAAACACTCGATAATCACAAAGTTTCGTGATTCTAAGAACAAGAACAAAAGTAGCAGACAGAGTCCTGTTTATCAGGAGTCCCAAATTATGGAACTCGGTTTGCCACAGGACAAAAACGAAGCAACACGGAAAATCAAAATGAAACTGAGAGAACATAGACGCAATCGATGAAAATATCAATGTATTAAACCTTTGCGCTTTAATACTGTACAAATTATTATAATGTGTGATATTTATTCATGAAATTTATTGTACTGTATATATATTATACATCGAGGATTTGCTCCCCACCACGGTCTGAGGTTAGCAAGGGCATGCACTCAGGGAAACGATTACATCTGCCAAAACAAGTCCTTCGCAAGAAGGCGACCGACCTAGCCCTTGGTTGAAAAGTTAGTCCTTGGCTTAAAACACGCTTTTTATAGATATTATACGTATACCTACAGTATATTTTGCTTACTTTCGGTTTAATTTTTCAGTCCATTGTGAATTTCCTCAATGGCAGTACGAAACGATTGCATTGTTTAAAAAGATAATTTGAACAGTATGTGTCTGTTATTTGTGTATTTTGTTATAACTGTTTATTAGATATAAATTATATTATTTTTTCACACATTGTGATAATGATGATGATGATAGGTATTATTATTATTATTATTATTATTATTATTATTATTATTATTATTATTATTATTTTTGTTGTTGTATTATTATTATAATCATCATCATCATCATCATTATTATTATTATTATTATTATTATTATTATTATTATTATTATTATTATTATTATTATTATTATTATTATTATTATTATTATTATTATTATTATCGCTAATTTACGCAATATAAGTAGTAGTAGTAGTAGTAGTAGTAGTAGTAGTAGTAGTAGTAGTAGTAGTAGTAGTAGTAGTAGTAGTAGTATTCGACAAATAAAAATTAAACTTACTGATATAAAAAATAAGTATTCCATCTTCCCAGTCCTTGCGAAGGACTTGTTTTGGCAGATGTAATCGCTACCCTGAGTGCATGCCCTTGCTAACCTCAGACCGTGACGGGGCATAAAGCGATATGCTTTTTTTCCTTGAATTAGAAATAAAATATGATATTCATCACCCTTTGCTTTCCTTTCTGAATCTGTAGAAATCTCATCACCACTTTTAGTGAGATTCTTTCTCTCCAATCGCTTTCAGTCTTTAATTGAATTTTGCTATCAAGGTTTCGAATTTAAATCCCGTTTTAATGAGATCCACTTGCTAAAGTAATTTGCTGAAACAAAATTGGTATTTATATGTTTTGTTCTTTTCACTGTTTCGTATAATAATAATAATAATGATAATAATAATAATAATAATAATAATAATAATAATAATAATAATAATAATAATAATAATAATAATAATAATAATAATAATAATAATAATAATGATAATAATAATAATAATAATAATAATAATAATAATAATAATAATAATAATAATAATAATAATAATAATAATAATAATAATAAGTCCGAGTTTGGTGATACGTCTATTCTTAATAACATCATAGGAAAGTTGAGCGAGTATGCAGCTCTCTTGTCTAGGCTGGAACAAAAGGACACTATCTATTGAATAATTAATCACGACTTTGTTCAGGACTTAAAAAGAGCTGAATTAATTTTCAAAGTCAACACTTGACTCATAAGTGCCGTCAAGGATTTTCTCTCCCATTTTAATAGATGTTAAGAATCGCTATTTTAGAAATACGTCGAAAGAAATTGGACCGTCTTTTGAGATCATTCAAGTGTTTTATTTTAATATTTTCATTCGCTCTCAGGAAAGAGAATGTTAACTATAAAATTATCATAAGATAATTTTTTCTCTTGCAGCATATGAAAGGAACACTTTCATATTATATTGACTAGGGTGTAGAAATATTTGACGAGGTCCAAAGGGATTTCTCGCACCTGCTGGCTCAGTGAACTGCGGTGGTCGGGTTTGAGGGGATTTGCCATGTGATGAAGCGGTGGGGGTAAACCAGCTGCGGCTATCGGGCTCATTGCAGAATATCCTGTCCTGCCTACCTTGTGATGACCTTAGCTGTGTGAAAGGGGGGAGAGACCTTTCAGTCCTTTATCACCAAGGATCTAAGAGGAGTGCGTGAGGTGTGTGTGGATCGTGGTGAATGCGCATTTCTTTGCTCGGCCACCCCCCTTACAAGGGGGAATGAGGCATGTATATATGTATGTGTATAAATATATAAACTTCTTTCATTAGAGCAATTGTGTTCTGTATGGACAGAATATATGCATAAAATTAGTTTTTCAGGAATTAGGTTTGTGAAGTTACATGTCTGTATATTTAGTTAAATGTATTTTGCTAAATGTTTTCACCAGAAGGAACGTTAATAATTTTAAAAACTGTGATACAGCTTCCTTTATTGCCATATAGATTTTCACTGCTTCTTGAAAGTTTTTTTTTTTTTTTTTTTTTTTTTAATGCTCTTTCGGTATGTATTCTAAATTGCTCTATATTCTCATTACTTCGAATATTCCAAGGTGATATCTTGCAGAAGATAAGAAGATACTAATATATACCTCATGCAAATTATCATCCGGCTTTTAACTATTAATCTCCTCTTAAGATATGATAGTTTTCTTTATATCTAGTTGCCATCTTTTTGATTGGATGACATCTCTACTCTATAAAGTATTTTATATATTCTTTAGTATGCAATGCTATCTATTCTTACTTCTAATTTAAATCTTCTCATATTCCAGTTTTTATAGTTAACATTGATGCATTATTTTGACCTTTTATATCATTATTTTTTTTTCAACTTTGTGTATATTTCTTAGCTATATCTTGGTTTCTTCATGGCATATTAACCATTTTGGGTCTTTCCCTTAACTCTACATAGACCTTAAAGGTAAGGAGAGAGAAGAATGAAGCTCAAGGAATGATGCTAGATACATAATATATCATGTCAGTAAATATGTACAAAGTCACTTTATTCCAGACTATTAATATTAATCTATCTAAATGAAACATTGCCTTGTATTATAAATACCAATGTAGTATTTGCCTCTAGAAAAAAATGCATTTTCAGAGCTTAAATGCATCTATGATGCTTTATGTTGTCAGCTTACATACACTGTTACCGTTGAAATACTACACCTGAAGGGGCTATTGGACTTAAATAAGACAGTCCATGACAGTTCGATGTTAAGTCTTCCTTCAATTACGGTTCTCTTTCTATGCCTACATCAACACCGAATATTCTTGGATATTCGTTGCACATGTCTTATTATCCCTTCACATCTGACAAGTCATAATACACTCCCGATCTCTGGTTCTCTCTATGTTTTCTTCGTACCCAGGCCTGATGAGGGTATATTTTTTTTTTTTTTGCCAGCCCTGGTGTCACAATCAATAAAAGAAAATAGTAATTGAACTACCAATCGAGCCATGTCAAACAATGAAAGTGCACCTCATAAATTCACATTCATTGTTTATCATGATTAGATTGGTGGTTCAAAAGCGAAATGATAATATAAAAAAAGATCCTGTAACTGTGAGCTGCTTAACAGCATAAACACCTGAGATGCATGACTATGCTCTTACAATACTCTTTGTTTTTAATTTTGTTCCTTGAGGCAAATATACATTTCTATCTGTATTACAAGACAGTATTGCATAAAAATAAATTGATATTAATAGTTTGGACAAATGAGAATTTATGCATATTTATTGGCAAATAGACTTATTCGTGAATTGTTCTGCATCTGGCATCATTCCCTGAAACTCATGCTTCTAACTCTCTCCCCTTGTGGGCTGTGTAGAGTTAGGGGAAATCCCCGTGTTTTTTTGTTTTATAGATTCTCCACCCACGGATGGGTGGAACGGGTCATGGAGGACCCGTAGGGTAGTCGCCAGCCGGTTGATATTCCATGAGGAAACAAAGAAATAGTTGACAGTCTTCCAGAAAGTGTGTCACAAGAGAAATTAATCGCTCTTTCCTATTACATAAAATTGAAATTATATAACGAAGTTCTTTTACGATGATCGCTGTTTGTCTGATTCACAGGTTGAAAGCATTCAGATAAATATCATACTATTTTTTGTTTTGTTTTTATGATTGTGACACCAGGACAGAAAAAAGAAAAAAAAATCTACCCTCATCAGGCCTGGGCACGAAGAAAACATAAAGAGAAATAGAGATGGGAATGTTGTGACTTGTCAGATGTTAATTTTATCTGCGCATGACTTGACATTTTTTCTCTCTTATTTATTGCTAACTGATGCTTTAAGACTTATCCCATGGTGGGTATTTTTTTTTTTAGCACAAACTTGCCCATGAATGCACTATCGTCACATGATGCTACCCACGAGAGAGAGAACGAAACTTACGATTCGACAGAACTGTACCACATATTTCAAAAATTTGTTCGAGAAACTAACGACAAATTTTGCGTAATGAACAAGTCTTTAACAGAAAAGGAGAGAGAAATACAAGAACTAAAAACAAAATTATTCTTGGCACAGGAAACCATTAAACAAAATCAAGAAGCAATACAAAACCTCAGTGAAACAAATACCCATGCCAGACGTACGAACGCACCCCTTGAAGGAAATACCTTATTGATTGGCGACTCTTACTTA
>JAXCGZ010019453.1:30000-54615 GCA_037179515.1 Halocaridina rubra | reverse complement strand
CTCCACCTTTCCCCCATTTTTTGGTAATTTAAATATGTTTAGATATGGTAAAAGAATTACATTTTCAATGTTGGGTATACACTAAGTACAGGATATAAGGTCTCTGGGTTGCAACAGTGCACACAAAGTTCATAGTAGCTCAGACCAAGAGGTCTGAAGTCCTTAAGCTTTGTGCACTCTGTAATGTAGTGTACTAAATTGTTGCCCCCTTCACACTCACATAAATGGCATTTTGAGTGTTCTGGGTGCTTTCTACCAGTTTTCTCGCAATTCACCTCCCATATATTTCTATAACCAAGTCTTATGCGGGCAGCAACTCTATCACAATCACCTGTAAGCATTTTACCCATGCTGTATTTGTGTCTCAGCCTTCTGAAGTTTTCGTAATGTTGGATCGAAAAGCTGCTTACATGTTGTGTGAGTGTAGAAAGTTCTTGCTCTTCCATAATCTCATTATACAACATTGTTTTGAACTGAGTCAGTGTGGTTATAGATTCAGACACTGAACTCTCAGTTGCCATTTTTGCCAGCCTGTCAGCCTTTTCATTACCTACTATCCCAACATGGGAGGGTACCCATGAAAACTTAACTTGGAGTTTAAGTTTTGTACAGTTAATAATAGCCTCTTGAATTTCAGCCATGTATGTTTTGTAGGAGCTTTTTAATGATCTCAGTGACAGAAGTGCACTCTGTGAGTCACAGAATATGATAGCATTTCTCCTAGCACTGAGAACATGTTCAATAGCAAGTTTTAGTCCAACAATTTCACATTCGGTGATTGATGACCATTTTGGCATGCTCAGTGCTTTGTCAAATATTTGCTGCCCTTCAAAATTTCATAAACAACAATGCTGCACCCAGACCCTCCTGTACTGCTTGTGTGAGACCCTTCAGTGTAAATGCAAAGTGTTTCATTGTTATTTGGGAAACTAGTTTCAATAAAGACTTCAATTTCATCTAACCATTGATGTGTTTTTAATAACTGAAGCAACATCCGGACCAGATGATAATATTGGAAAGAGAATTTCTGGCCCAATCCTCTTGCAAGGATTTATTAATCGTGCAGGACCACTCTCAGTAAATAGTGTTACATTATGTTTTTTGTCTCATTGGTTATAAGCTTACATATCTTGGGGTGAATTTGTCTTTCATACTGTATGTTACCTTTTATTAGTGATTTAATGATTGTTGGTGCTGACTGCGGCCCTTGCAAATGACCAGCATTACATGGATGAGGCTGAGCTGATTTCGCTAATTTAACTCCAAATATCACAGCTGACTGTTTGATATGTTCTATCAAAGGTGGGAGGTTTAATTCATGTTGCATATTAATAATTCTGGTGCTCATAGGGCAGCCAAGAATAATCCTCATAGCTTTGTTTTGATTTTTTTCTAGGGGTCTTAAGATAGAGGTAGTCATAGCACAGAGCTGCAAGGTATGATAGTCGACTAATGACCTGAGATATGCGAGATAGAAAGTTCGGCATATGTTAATACCAACACCAGGTACCCTATTGGCAAGAAGTTTTGACGGTCTGAGTCTCTGTTGCAGTCTTTCACACAAATCTTTGACATACTCTGTGTGAGGGGGAGAAGGAACTGGAATTCCCAAATATTTGTGATTTTCGCTCACCTTAACCATTTGATTGCTCAATACAAGGTGAGGCTCTTGCGAGATACTGGAAAAGCACTTTGTTTTTGGAGTTGAAATGACAAGACCAATGTCTTTTGATACTTGAGAAAGTTCATTAAGTATTATTTGCATATCATTGGCAGAAGGTGCCCTTATACAAATGTCGTCTGCATAACATATGATGGTGCATTCATCATTTGGTAGTCTGAGGGACTTGAGAAGCTTATCCATTAAGATATTAAAGAGAAGAGGAGACAGAACTCCTCTCTGAGGAGTTCCCAGTGTAAATTCCTTTTCACTGGAAGTAAGATAGCCTTTATAGTACACTTTAGAGGTTCGACTACTTAGGTAGCATCTAATTAGTTGCAGTAGTTTACCTTTGACCCCTAAAGTTGCTAAATGATCCAAAATAACGGTTCTGTTTGCAGTATCAAAGGCATTTTGCAAATCTAGAAAACCAGTGACTTCAGAGCAGTGCTCAGCATTCATAAATTCTACAAAACAGTCTTTGGTACTTTTTCCTTTCCTAAATCCATACAAATTATTTGATAATTTTCCCTCGAGAGTGAAATCAAGTCTGTTAAGAATGACTCTCTCAAAGGCTTTGCAGAAGCAGGATGTCAGAGAGATAGGTCTTAATTTTGTACTTTCTTTTTTTTGGAATTGGAATAATAATGCTTTTTTTCCATTGTTCTGGAAGTGTGCCCTCATCATAAATAGTGCTGAATAAAAACTGAATTGAATTAATACCATTACAAATATCATCATTGAGATCTCGGATTACTTGGTACGTAATGCCATCCTTACCCGGAGAGGTGCTCTTCCCATGGGAGAGACCAAAGTCCAACTCATTTTTGGTTATGTAGTCAATGAATCTGTCCTCTTCCATTGCTCTTGCACAAGATAATTCTATGTTCATCATTCTTTCAAAGTCAAGATTTTTTAATCGTTGTTGAGTATTGCAAGGAAGGTTTTCAAAGGAAGATGTCTTAGAGTATTGTAAGAGAAGTTCTTCAGCAAGAGTTTGGGAATCATTTGTTTGTGACACACTGATGTTTTTGCCTACCAGAGCATTAATTGACTGCCAGATTTTAGAACTACTAGTATGAGCATTGATAGACTGTAGGAAGTTTTGAAAGTGCTTAATTCGGACATCACTTTTAAGCTCACGGTACTCTCGTAGCGTAAGTAGCAGATTTTCAAGAGTGGTTGCATTGTTGTCCCTTTTATACATATCAACTGCACTGTCTACCTGTTTTTAAATGTGTTTAGCTTGTTATCTTCTGTCCAATTGCTTTTCTTCTTGACTGCTTTGTGTTTAGGCTTGTGTATGTAACTTCTATGGAATAATTATATCTGTTCTATCAAGAGATCATAGATTTCTTTGCCTGTAATAGTCTGAATATCTATATTTTCAAATGTAGAAGCCATAAAAGAGCGAAAAGGGGCAACGAATTTGATAGGAATATTTATCTGCTTTCGTTTATGTGCTTGACAGTTGCCGGAATCGAGTAGGAATGTGCTCTCAAGTGCAAAATGGTCAGACAATAGATCGTCTATTCTTCTACAAGTAAAGTCTTTCCCATATTCTAAACCATGATAAAATATGTAGTCTAGTCTACCACCTCTAAGGTGGGTACGCAAACGTGGTCCTAGTAAAGTAAAATTGTTATCACTAATAAACTCATAGAGCTGTCTACCATTGTAATTACAGGTGTTATCAGATGTTTCTGCAAATTCTTTGTGCCTTGCATTAAAATCTCCAGCAAATATAATGTTCTCATAAATGAGAGGATTTGGTAATTTTGCTTCATTGAAGGCATCAGTTCCAATATATGTATTACAAACATAAAAAGGATTGGTTTTGACATTTATTTTGAAAAGCATGTATGTGACATTCTTGTTATCCTCACCATCATTACTTGGATTAGTGCTGGTTTCGATTAACTGATGGGGAATGCAGTTACTAATATAAGTGGTGAGGCCTTGCTTACTATCAAGCGAATATTTGGAATAGCCTCTTATGTTGCACAACTGATGAGAGTGCAAACTTTCTTGCAGACATACAAACGTTGGTTTCTCTTTTTTAACATTGTGCAAAATATCCACAAATCTTTTCTTCAAAGAATGAATATTTAAAGTTAAGATTTTGTAATGCATGAAAAGATCAGAACGCATAATTAGGGCCTTGATAACAAGAATTACAGTAATAATCACAAAAGTAATGAGTACAATAAGAATCACCAGTGTCATAACAACATTTATGGTAACAGTTATGAGAATGATGATTCACACATACAAGCATACACATATATATGTGCACATACCTATATATATATATATATATATATATATATATATATATATATATATATATATATATATATATATATATATATATATATATATATATATGCAGACACATGCACACATGAAAATACCTAATTATAGTAATCATCATGAAATTAATGATTATAATAACAATCACTAGTGTCACAACAATAACCATACCAACAGTTATAAGAATAGTGATACACACATACATGTATACACGTATATATGTACATATACCTGCACACATTTATGCACATACATGCATATACACAGATGCATACATACAAATACTTGTATACTCACATGGAAACACGCATACATATGCATACACACAAATATACAAGCGCACATAAGCATGAATGCATACCCATGTATGCACACATACATACATGAACACATGAATACACATACACATAAACATCCGTACAGTAAGATACTTATGCATGTTTGAATAAGCATGCATATGCACAAAATATTTTTGTACACATGTGCACAGAGGAGCACATGACCACATACATACAAATACACACGTGTGTATGCTCACATACACATGTGTGTACGTATACATCCATACATACATGCAGACGTACTGCCATGTACACACGTATACATACATGCAGTCAAATATACACAAACATACGCACACACGTATATGCATATACATATACATATACACATACACCCACATACCTACATAAATGAGAATCTCCTTATATATGCATGCACATGCACACACACACACATACCTGTTTATGAAGAAAAGGTATGACATAGAGATAAGAGACAGGTTCATTGTAGTAAGAAGGGTGTGATTAATTAGAAAGAAAAAAAATTGAAGAATAGAAAGTTGGGAGAGTGATATCTGCATCTAAGTATCTGCA
Organism: Halocaridina rubra; assembly: GCA_037179515.1. Lineage (NCBI taxonomy): Eukaryota > Metazoa > Arthropoda > Malacostraca > Decapoda > Atyidae > Halocaridina > Halocaridina rubra. The sequence continues at coordinate 49,767 of JAXCGZ010019453.1, read as the reverse complement.
GTGTTAAAGAATTTTACCTGCTCAAGTATGAGGGCTTTACCTTTGTCTTTAGCAGCGCGTGATTTTCGGGTTCTTTGAGCTATTTCCTAGTCACTGCCCTTATCATTTTGAGATGACATAGGACAAACCTTCGAAGAAAATTTGCTGTTTATACCTGGGTAGAAGTTTCTACTCATATCCAGGCAAAATATACCTCAGGGCGTGCCCTGGAGACCATGGGCAAAGGATGTACCTTGCTTACAGGTAGATGAGGATGATGGAGGGAGTAGAGGATGTATGATGGAGGATGAAAGGATGTATAATAGAGAAGTAAAAGGATGTTCAGAGAAGGATCTAAAGAATATATGAACAAGGAGTAAAAGATTATAATGGAAAAATGAAGGATACATAAATGATGAATAAATTATATTTTATGGAGGAGTTAAGGACTTATGATGAAGGTATAAAGCCTAACGAGGAACGTAGTTCAAAGACTGCATAATGGAGAGACGAGTATTTGCTAAAATATTAATTTACGATAGAAAAAATAAAAAATAAAATCAACAAAGAATAATAAAGGATAAGCAGAGGAAACGGAAAACAGCAGAAAGAAGTGTCTGAAATGATGGGACTTTGGTTAAAAAAAAACTAATAGAAATTATATTGGAATTCAGACATCTGTAAAAAAAAAAAATTAACTTGCATTACTGAAGATAAAAATGAAATCATGACCTGCCAGGAGAGGATTCAGGGAAAACACGCACACACATGCATACACATACACAAACACACACACACACACACACACACACGTACGCTAACGTAGCATGTCTACGAATTCCTAGTCTAAAAAAAAAAAAATTTATATTCGAGTCATCATCTTAGGAGGTAAAACTAAAATGTGTTAAAGGTGATGAAGAGTAGGGATTTGATATACGATTAAAGATCAATTCCTTATTCCATATCAAAGAACGCATAAGGAAAGCAAAAGAAGAGTGCCTGGAGTGAGATCCGGATCGGCATAAGATGAGGCATAAGGTCATTTCGGTGTTTTGTTGAATAAGGAATCATCTTCTTGCAGATCTGCAGCAAGAAAATGGTCAAATGGTCAGTTTGGAGTACTTATGTAAATAGCTTTAATGCAGTCAGAAGATCCCAGAAATAAGGAATACATTTTACGTAGCTGTATCCTAGAGACTACTTGGAAGAAGAAAAAGTTTGTATATATATATATATATATATATATATATATATATATATATATATATATATATATATATTATGACTGTGACACCGGGACAGGCAAGAAAGTGCCCTCATCAATAAAGGACTGCGTACGAGAAAACATTAAGACGAAGGAAAAAAAAAAAAACTTATGGACAAGGCAGAGATGAGGTAATGATACACAAGACAAAAGGATAGCCTGAAAAAAACAGTTGAAGTAATGAGGACCTAGAAATATGGAGGATTAGGCCCTGAGATGACGATAGATCCGCTTTTTTGAAGGAAGATAGGTCATAAGAATTTGAAAAGACAGAAGGAGGAAGAGAATTCCAGAGTCTGGAGGTAGATGGGAAATAGCAGTCGCTGCACCGACCAATCCGAGAGCTACATATATCTATCCATCTACCTTGACTGTTTCCCTCAATTGGGGGTAGCCGACATCAAAAAAGAAACAATAAAGGGATTACTTTGCTATATGGGCAATGACGAGGGAGCTAGCGACCGTTCAGATGGCACTGCTGGAGTGCCACAGCCCATCCTCCCGGCTCTTCCACAACCTGCGTCGCTTCATAAATGCCAACTCCCCTATAATAATAATAATAATAATAATAATAATAATAATAATAATAATAATAATAGTAATAATGATAATAATAATAATGATAATAATAATAATAATAATGATAATGATAATGATAATAATAATAATGATAATAATAATAATAATAATAATAATAATAATAATAATAATAATGGATTCGGTTTTACGTCACGAACTCCCTTTTCTACTAAGGGCTACGATGGTTGCCTTCTTACGAGGGACTTGTTTTGGCAGGTGTAATCGTTACCCTGAGTGTATGCCCTCACTAACCTCAATCCGTGACGGGGCGCGAATCCTCGACCTGCCGCCTCAGAGTCGCAGATGCTACAATTTTGCCACAGAGACTACTACTACTACTAAAAATAATAATAATAATAATAATAATAATAATAATAATAATAATAATAATAATAATAATATCCGAATTTGGCCTGGTATCAGAGCACCAAATGATATATTTTTTTCCTTGTTTAATACAACTGAAATGAATATCATAATTTACGCCCTCACATGCTTTTCGGAAGCTGCAACAAAAGTAGTAAAAATAGTCTATTTTTCCGTAAAGATGTCACTCGCTGGCTTAGCAACAATTTTCTGTAATGCTAGGGAAAAAAATGGTCACTAAGGAAACAGGCAAGTAAGCTTTTACTTTGTATCCACTAAAAGTGTCCCGTGTGCAGTCTTAGGATGCACACGAGACACTTTTAGTATTATTAAGTAAAAAGCCCATGAGTAATTTTCCTCAAATCAGGCAATCTGCCTTTTGAAGCACCGGAGTTACATGAGGAATTTTCCTCAAATCAGGTAATTTGCCTTTTGAAGCACCGTAGCTACATGAGACAATATCCTTGATTCAGGCAACTTGCCTATGAGGATAGTGAGGTTGACCGTCGCTGCAATGTAAATGTTCAATTGTCAGAAACGGTGATATGATCACTGATTTTCTTATGCGAAAAAGAGTTCTGGTTAAGAAATTCATCTAAATCTTTCGTTACGTTCTCTAGTTTAGATGTTCCAGTATTCTGGGTTGCTAGAAATAGCAGCCCAGTGCCGGTCCCAAGCCCGGAAAAATGGGGAGGGTTGGCGTCAGGAAGGGCATCCGGCTGTAAAACCCTTTTGCCAAAACCCATGGATAGCAGTCGAGAGAATACCGAAGATGGCCAGGGCGCACCCCGCTCACGCGACGCACAGAGGAGCCCGACCTCTGTTGAAACTGGACGAGGGTTACCGCATCAATATGGACGGGTGCGGCTAAAGAAGCGAGTCCATACCCTGAGGATTGCTTCTCTGAACATCAGTAGCATGACCGGTAGAGGAAGGGAAGTTGCGGATTTGATGGAGAGAAGGAAGATTAACACACTGTGTGTACAAGAGACAAGATGGAAAGGAAATAAAGCGTGAGATTTGGGTGGAGGCTACAAGTTGATATACAGTGGAGCAGATGAGAGAGGAAGAAATGGAGTGGGTGTGGTGCTAGACCCCCAAACCAAGGAGGAGCTGGTGGAGGTGGTGAGGAAGAGCAGCAGGATTATGAGGATTAAGTTGGTATATGGTCAGGAAGCAATAAACGTGATCAGCGCATATGCCCCCCAAGTTGGGTGCGATGACGCAGAGAAGGAAACGTTCTGGCAAGAAATGGACGAAGTACAGAGGGAGGTCCCGCCGGGGGAGAGGTGTGTCGTGGGCGGCGACTTAAACGGGCATATAGGACATGACAACGATGGAGTGAGACGAGTTCATGGAGGCAAAGGTACTGGAGTGAAAAACCAGGAGGGGGATTTTGCCATAGCATTTGACATGGCGATCCTGAACACGTTCTTCATGAAAAACAGCTACCGGACATACAGGAGTGGTCCCAGAGAGAGTCAAATCGACTTCCTCCTGTATCGAAGAGAAAACATCCGAGAAGTGGAAGACTGTAAAGTACTACAAGGAGAGAGTGTGGGAGCGCAGCACAGCCCAGTTGTGGCGAAGCTGGTTGTAAGGACGCGAAGGACCGGAGTCGAGAGGGGAGAACCTAGGATCAAGTGGTGGAAACTCAAGGATGAGGTGGTGCGGCAGGAGTTCAAGAGGAAAGCACTAAAAAGGATAGAAGAGGCAGAGGAGGTGGATCAGTGGTGGAAAAGGAACAGTGAAGTGATCAGGAGTACGGCAGAGGAAGTCCTCGGAAAGTCATCTGGAAAGAAGCCGAGAAACGGAAAAGAGTCTTGGTGGTGGTCCTCAAATTGCAAAGAGAATATAGAAAAGAAGAAAGAGATAAAGAAAGCTTACGACAAGGAAAGAACAGAGGAGCGTAAAGCTATGTTGAAAGATGCAAATAAGGAGGCGAAGAGGGCTGTAGCACAGGTGCGTGCAGCAGCACTGCAGGATATGTATGAGAACCTTGAAACAAAGGAGGGACAGAAGAGAATCTATAAGTTAGCAAAAGAAAGGAACAGATCGACAAAGGACCTAACATCAATAAAGCAAATCAAGGATAAGAACGGAAGAGTGCTTACTGACCCCGACATGATTAAAATACGGTGGAGGGACTACTATGAAGAACTTCTAAATCAGGAAAATCCAAGAATACGAAGAGGTGAAGGAGTGGGAATGGAGGGAGAGGTAGACCCTGTGAGTAAGGAGGAAGTCAGAGAAGCGTTGCAGAAGATGAAAAATGGAAGTCAGTAGGGCCAGACCAGATTCCTGCAGAGGTATGGAAGAGTTTGGGCGAAGAAGGGATACGGGTGCTGACAAAGTTCCTGAACATGGTGATGAAGGAAGAGACTATCCCGAATGAATGGAGAGATAGAATAATGGTACCGATTTTCAAAGAAAAGGGAGACATCCAGAGTTGCAACAACTATAGAGGAATTAAGCTAACATCTCACACTATGAAACTGCTGGAAACAGTGTTGGATAAAAGGCTGAGGGAGGAGACAGAAGTTTGTAGTGAGCAGTTTGGTTTTATGAAAGGTCGAGGAACAATGAATGCAGTATTCGCAATGAGGCAGACAATGGAAAAATATAGAGATAAGCAAAGAGGGCTGTACATGGCGTTTATTGACCTGGAAAAAGCTTATGATCGGGTCCCGAGAAGCGAGGTGTGGAGGAGTATGAGGTCGTAGGGAGTGAAGGAGAAGTATGTCAAGATAGTTTAGGACATGTACAGGGAAGCCACAACAAGAGTAAGAAGTACAGTTGGCACTACAGAGCCTTTTCAGGTGAAAGTTGGACTCCATCAGGGATCAGCTCTTAGCCCCTATCTATTTAACCTTCTCATGGATGTGATGGTGGAGGAGGTGACAAAGGAGGCACCATGGAGCATGCTCTTTGCAGACAATATTGTTTTGGTCTCCGAGAGCAGTGAAGAATTGCAAGAGAGGTTGGAGCTATGGAGGGGTTTGCTGGAGGATTACGGACCAAAGGTGAGCAGACAGAAAACAGAGTACCTGGATTGCAATGACAAGGAGGCGACCTGTTCATGCAAGACCACAAGCTCCCAAAGGCGGAAGCCTTCAAATACCTCGGCTCCTACGTAACGAAGGATGGAGACCTAGAGAGAGAGATTGATCATAGGATCCAGGTAGCGTGGAACAGCTGGAAGAAAACATCAGGGGTGCTATGTGACAAGAAAATCAGTGCTAGAATGAAAGGAAAAGTGTACAAGTCAGTTGTGAGACCAGCGTTGCTGTACGGAGCGGAGACGTGGCCGGTGAAAAAGGTTCAAGAAAGGAAGATAGATGTCGCAGAAATGAGAATGCTGAGGTGGATGTGTGGGGTGACGAGGGAGGACAGGAAACGAAATGACCGGATCAGAGGTATAGTGAAGGTGGTGGAGGCATCGGCGAAAGCGCAGGAGAGGAGATGACAGTGGTTCGGTCATGTGAAGAGGAGAGAAGAAGACTACGTGGGTGTGAGAGTGATGGAGATGGACGTGCAGGGCAGACATAGACGAGGAAGACCTAAACTACGGTGGAAGGACCGACTGAAGGAGGATCTCAGAGAGAGACAGCTGGGGGAGGAGCAAGTGATGGACCGGAACCAGTGGAGACGACTAGTGAAGAGATACGACCCCATATGAAAATGGGAATGCAAATAGAGGAAGAAGAAGAAAGGCATAATCCTTGTGACAGATTCCTTTGGTGCCATATTTTTTGCCACGGTTTCACACTGTAGTGGCGCCAAAGAATGTGGTTGTAATTTATCACTTTTAGATTCCTTTTGTATATGTTTTTTTTCTGGTGAATTTGGTTCCACTGTCTTTGTTCGAGTCTTTTTAAAGTCAGAGCCTTTAAATAATGATTTATTCAGAAGCTTCTTGAGTCTAGAACACACTGGTCTCTATTCTTTGGTCAGAGGCTTCTTGAAAGTATTGGAACATGGTCTTCGTAACTTGTTCAATGTTTTTTTTGCGGCAGGAGCTTGGTTAACGCGGTGTCAAATCTTCGCTGTATTCAGTTGAACTTTCTTCCACTACTCTGGTCAAAGTCTCTGTGGAACCAGCAGATGGTTCCAAAGATTTGATTAGAGGCTCGTCTGTACTTATGCTGGACATATTTGCTGGAGAACCGTAGAGAAAATTGGAAATGTGGTCCACAATATTGAAATTCGTGGTAGCCTATGCACATCCATATTGGTTCCGTAGGTAGATTAAAGATAATATAATGTAGGCACTTTCAATGTTTACAGTTCTCTAATTTTCTCATTTAATTTAGCACTGAAAAATAAATCTGAGAGGGGGAAAGGGTAATCCTTACGTATGAAATGATGGAATGGTGTAATGCAACTTGTAAGATGGAAGAAAAGGGATAGTCATAGGTATGCAGTGAAAGTAATGATGGAATAGGGTAAAGATGGAGGGAAGTGGTACCTTCAGGTATTAAAAGATGGAATGGGCAAATGCAAGTTCAGAGATGGGGAGAAAAGTGATATCTCCGGTAAGGAAAAGTAGGTAATGCAACTCTCGAGATGGAGAGAAAGGGATATTTGCAAGTATGAAACCATGACATGTGGGTGATGCGACTTCTGAAATGGAGGAATAGGGGCCTCCCTCTCATATAAAAGGATGGAATGGGGTCCAGAGAGACGGGAAGGAAGGCAGCAGCTTCAGTTATGACATGATAGAATGATAATCAAAGGAGGAAGGGAAATAGGTATGGCATGATGTATAGGGAACGGGGGGGCATAAGGGGAGAGTGATAGGGTGGGGGACATCATACTCAGCATGTCGTGTGGTGAAAGTTTTAGCCGTTGGGTAGATGGCTTTTGCCCCTGCCAACTACAGGGGGGCATTTATATTAAAGTGTTTGTGTATGTTCTGCAGAAGTGTTTCTTATTCCACTTATCTCAAAATCTTACGTAAAAGTTTGCAAAATTAACAATGTTTTTCATACTATGAATATTTTTTCAATATTTATCTAATTATACAATTCAAAATTTTTTGATAAATTATATTCGCATGTCAACATACATATACCTTGGCTGTTTCCCCCTTTAATTGGGGGGTAGCCGACATCAAGAAAGGAAAACAAATAGGGGGATTACTTTGCTCTATGGGCTATGACGAGGGAGCTAGCGACCGTTCAGATGGCACTGCTGGAGTGCCACAGCCCATCCTTCCGGCTCTTCCACAATCTGTGTCGCTTCACAACTGCCAGCTCCTCCTACTGCCCCTACCACAGGGCTATCTCTGTAAGATGCAGCCCCGTGGTAACAGCAGATGCCCATCAGAGCCGCGTCACAATCGCTCGCCACTCATTCCTATTCCTAGCACGCTCACTTGCTTCCCTCACATCCATCCTCCTATCATTCAGGGCTCTCCTTACTCCATCCATCCATCCAAACCTAGGCCTCCCTCTAGCATTTCTCCCATCAACTCTCGCATTCATCACCTTTTTCAGCAGCCTTTCATCATCCATCCTTTCCACATGGCCAAACCATCTCAGAACATTCATATCTACTCTGGCTGCAATTTCTCTCCTCACACCCGTTCTTGCTCTCACCACTTCATTCCTAACCCTATCCAACCGAGATACAAAAATCATTCTCCTCAGGCATTTCATCTCAAACACATTTAGTTTCCGTCTCTCACTTACTTTCATACCCCATAACTCTGATCCATACATCACAGTTGGCACAATCACTTTCTCATACAAAACTTTCTTAACATTTATTTCCAACCCTCTATTCTTCATCACTCCTTTCAATGCACCCAACACTTTACCTCCTTCATTCACTCTGTGACACACATCTGCTTCCACACCATTATTTGCAGCTATAACCGAGCCTAAATACTTAAACTGATTAACCTCCTCAAGTGTCTCTCCATTCAACATAACATTCAATCCAGCGCCATCCTCATTTCTTGTACACCTCATAACCTTACTCTTTCCCACATTCACTCGCAGCTTTCTTCTCTCACACACCATTCCAAATTCTGACACTAACTGACACAGCTTTTCCTCTGAATCTGCCACCACCACAGTATCATCTGCAAACAGCAACTGATTCAGCCCCCACTCGTTATCATCCCCATCTACTATTCTCAAACCTCGACCACGCACTCGCTCATTTACCTCTCTTACAACTCCATCAATATACAAATTGAACAGCCATGGTGACATAACACATCCCTGTCTCAGTCCCACACTCACTGGAAACCACTCACTCACTTCATTCCCTACCCTAACACAAGCTCTACTACCCTCATACAAACTCTTCACTGCATGCAACAATTTACCATTGATTCCATATAATCTCAAAACATTCCACATAGCCTCTCTATCAACTCTATCATATGCTTTCTCCAGATCCAAAAATGCAAAATACACATCCTTACCCTTTGCTAAATATTTCTCACATAACTGCCTAACTATAAAAATCTGATCTATACAACCTCTACCTCTCCTAAAATCATTCTGCACTTCCGCGATCACATATTCTGTCTTATCCCTAATCCTATTAACCAGTATCCTACCATACACTTTTCCTACCACACTCAACAAACTTATACCCCTAAAATTACTGCATTCATACATATCTCCCTTACCTTTGTATAGGGGCACTATACAGGCAATCACCCAATCCACTGGCACCAATGACAACATAAAGCATATATTAAACACTCTCACTAACCATTCCAATGCAGTCACACCCACTTCTTTCAACATCTCCGCTCTCACACCGTCCATTCCAGGTGCTTTACCTGCTTTCGCTTCATACATTGCCCTTTTCACCTCTTCTCTTGTAATCTCTCTCTCATTTTCATCTCCCATTACTGGCCCTTGAACCCCTCCCACTGCCACTATAGCTGCCTCTCTATCTTCCTCAACATTCAGCAAGCACTCAAAATATTCTGCCCATCTTTTCCTTGCATCGTTCCCTCTTAACATCTGTCCATTCACATCTTTCACTATCTCTTCTATCCTCGATCCACCCTTCCTTGCTCTCTTCACTTCTTTCCAAAACTTCTTTTTATTCTCCTCATATGACCTACTAAAATCCTGTCCCCGCCTAACATTTGCCAACCTCTTCTCTTCCTCTACCTTCCGCTTGGTTTCCACATTTTTCTCCCTATATCTTTCATACTTCTCCCTACTTTTACACTGCAGCCATTCCTCAAAAGCCCTCTTTTTCTCTTCCACCTTCATTTTCACCCCTTCATTCCACCACTCGCTGCCCCTCCTCATGCCACCTCCAACAAACCTCTTTCCACACACATCACTTGCATCTCCCACAAAACATTCTTTCATCAACCCCCATTCCTCCCCTAACTCCCCAACTTCTCTTTCTTTCACCCTGTCATATGCCACTCTCAACCAGTCCTGATATTCCTGTCTCTTCTCTGGCTTTTTCAACTCTTCCACCTTCACTATTTCCCAAGTATCCCAGAATAATAGGTTTTCGTCTGTGGTCTGTATCTTCATATATATATATATATATATATATATATATATATATATATATATATATATATATATATATATATATATATATATATATATATATATAAAATAAGTACAATCTGTTAGCATACAGCACTAAATAGTAAGAAGGCCCATCAGTGAAACAAAACTTATAAAACAATGCTATATTTCGGATCATAACTGTATGTATACGTGTGTACATGGAAGTACGTCTGCATGTATGTATGAATGTATACATACACACATGTGTATGTGAGCATACACACGTGTGTATTTGTATATATGTGGTCATGTACTGCTCTGTGCACATGTGTACAAAAATATTCTGTGCATATGCATGCTTATGCAAACATGCATACGTATCATGCTGTACGGATGTTTATGTGTATGTGTATTCATGTGTTCATGTATGCATGTGTGCATACATGGGTATGCCTTCATGCTTATGTGCGCATGTGTATTTGTGTGCATGTATATGTATGCGTGTTTGCATGTGAGTATACAAGTATTTGTGTGTATGCATCTGTGTATATGCATGTATGTGCATATATGTGTGCAGGTATATGTACATATATACGTGTATACATGTATGTGCGCATCACTATTCCTATAACTGTTAGTATGATTATTGTTGTGACACTAGTGATTGTTATTATAATCATTAACTTCCTGATTATTACTATAATTTGGTATTTTCATGTGTGCATGTGTGTGTGCATGTGTCTGCATATATATATGCAGGTATGTGCACATATATATGTGTATGATTGTATGTGTGAATCATCATTCTCATAACTGTTACCATAACTGTTGTTATGACACTGGTGATTCTTATTGTACTCATTACTTTTGTGATTATTACTGTAATTCTTGTTATCAAGGCCCTAATAATGCGTTCTGATCTTTTCATGCATTACAAAATCTTAACTTTCAATATTCATTTTTTGAAGAAAAGATTTGTGGATATTTTGCACTATGTTAAAAAAGAGAAACCAACGTTTGTATGTCTGCAAGAAAGTTTGCACTCTCATCAGTTGTGCAACATAAGAGGCTATTCCAAATATTCACTTGATAGTAAGCAAGGCCTCACCACTTATATTAGTAACTGCATTCCCCATCAGTTAATCGAAACCAGCACTAATCCAAGTAATGATGGTGAGGATAACAAGAATGTCACATGCATGCTTTTCAAAATAAATGTCTAAACCAATCCTTTTTATGTTTGTAATACATATATTGGAACTAATGCCTTCAATGAAGCAAAATGACCACATCCTCTTATTTATAAGAACATTATATTCGCTGGAGATTTTAATGCAAGGCACAAAGAATTTGCAGAAACATCTGATAACATCTGTAATTACAATGGCAGACGGCTCTATGAGTTTATTAGTGATAACAATTTTACTTTACTAGGACCACGTTTGCGTACCCACCTTAGAGGTGGTAGACTAGACTACATATTTTATCATGGTTTAGAATATGGGAAAGACTTTACTTGTAGAAGAATAGACGATCTATTGTCTGGCCATTCTGCACTTGAGAGCACATTCCTACTCGATTCCGGCAACTGTCAAGCACATAAACGAAAGCAGATAAATATTCCTATCAAATTCGTTGCCACTTTTCGCTCTTTTATAGCTTCGACAATTGAAAATATAAATATTCAGACTATTACAGGCCAAGAAATCTATGATCTCTTGCTAGAACGGATATATTTATTCCATAGAACTTACATACACAAGCCTAAACACAAAGCAATCAAGAAGAAAAACAAGTGGACAGAAGATAACAAGCTAAACACATTTAAAAAACAGGTAGACAGTGCAGTTGATATGTAAAGAAAGGGACAACAATGCAACCACTTGAAAATCTGCTACTTACGCTACGAGAGTACCGTGAGCTTAAAAGTGATGTCCGAATTAAGCACTTTCAAAACTTCCTACAATCTATCAATGCTCATATTAGTAGTTCTAAAATCTGGCAGTCAATTAATGCTCTGGTAGGTAAAACATCAGTGTGTCACAAACAAATGATTCCTAAACTCTTGCTGAAGAACTTTTCTTACAATACTCTAAGGCATCTTCCTTTGAAAACCTTCCTTGCGATATTCAACAACGATTAAGAAATCTTGACTTTGAAAGAATGATGAACATAGAATTATCTTGTGCAAGAACAATGGAAGAGGACAGATTCATTGACTACATAACCAAAAATGAGTTGGACTTTGCTCTCTGCCATGGGTAGAGCACCTCTCCGGGTGAGGATGGCATTACGTACCAAGTAATCCGAGATCTCAATGATGATATTTGTAATGGTATTAATCCAATTCAGCTTTTATTCAGCACTATTTATAATGAGGGCACACTTCCAGAACAATGAAAAAAAAAACATTATCATTCCAGTTCCAAAAAAAGAAAGTACAAAATTAAGACCTATCTCCCGTCTTCTCTCCATCCTCTTAGTCGAGTCTTACTATGTCGTCATTTCATCTTAATCCATCTCTCTTCATCCCCCCCCCCCTTTTCTTCTTCAATCTCTTCCTCCCACTCTTTTCGTCTTCTGCTGTTGCTTCTTCTCCTTTTTCCACCTCCTCATATAATCATCTTTTTATTCTTCGTCCTTTCATGCAGTGAGCTCTTTATTCACAGAACAAACACAGAAGCAGGTTCAAAGATGATCACTATCAAAGGGCCAACACTCTGGAACAACATTCCAGAGCATCTTAAAAATGCATCCTCCTTCACAGCTTTCAAAGGCAAACTATATAGTTTTCTTTTGGACAAATAGTTGCTGCTCATTAAGAACTAATTATTCTCATTGTAAGGAAACAAATATGGAAATGATGCCGATAATAACGATCCTGTATCTAGTGGCATACTTACTACTTTATTATTAACATTATTGTTAACATTTTTATTACAGCATTATTATTTTCTATGAAAGCTACATTTATTTTTTTATTTTTTTATTTATTCAGATAACTGTACATGGGGACATGTGCACATGGGCAATCCCAGTCATATTGCAGTTGATAACATTACAATCTATTTGGTTATGTATAAATAACATACTAATAGAATTTGCAATTAATTTTAAATATCATAGCAAGTAATTAATAATAAAATATAGTGTAATAATTGAAGAGTACTTGAAGAGTAATCATTGTGACAATATTTTCAATAGCCCTTGTTGAGTGCTATCATTTGAGTTACATTTCACTTTCCAACGGTACTACTGCAGACAATTTGAAGCAGATATAGAATAACAATTTTCAGGTTAGAATAATAAGTAGGTAAATATATATATATATATATATATATATATATATATATATATATATATATATATACACATACACACATATACACATACATATATATACATATATATATATACACATATACACACACATATATATATATGCATACATACATATACACACATATACACATACATATATATACATGCATGCATTAATTAGATGAGCAATAGAAACACTACTGGGGCTTCATAGCCATACATATCAAGGAGAGAGAGAGAGAGAGAGAGAGAGAGAGAGAGAGAGAGAGAGAGAGAGAGAGAGAGAGAGAGAGAGAGAGAGAGAGAGAGAGAGAGAGAGAGAGAGAGAGAGAGAGAGAGAGAGAGAGAGAGAGAGAGAGAGAGAGAGTTTGTGGTATTCATTTCAGCAAAAGGAGTTATTCGTCCTTACCACAGATAAAGACACATCCATGCATACTCATACACATCATTGTCATCTGAGGGTAACACAGCAGGGGAAAGTGCATGTAATTTAACTATATAAATATATATATATATATATATATATATATATATATATATATATATATATATATATATATATATATATATATATATATATATATATATATATATATATATATATATATAACCCTCTTATTTATTAGTTTAATTACATGTCTACTTATAAGTTACTATTAATGTTGAATAACCATTGTACAAAATGGAAATAAATGTTTGTTTGTTTGTTTTGTTTGTTTTACTTTATTTTCATTTGTATTCTTCTTAAATTCTCTTCCTTCTAACATCTCATCCTCCAATTCCGTCTTTTTTTTTTCTTTCTCCTTTTCCTCCTCCTCATTTTATATCCTTTACCATTCTAGTTTTTTTTCTCTCTACTCTTTTCTTCTTCTTCTTCTTCTTCTTTCTCTTCCTCCTCCTCACACTCTCCAAATTCCTCAATATTTTGTCAGTCACACTCTACACGTGTTATCTACTTCATCAATAACTTTTCCCATGTTCATAAGGGGTCGCTATTTCTCATGAACGGTATATGCTCTTCCTGGCACCAGTCCTTTACGTTAATCCGGTCTTGGGACTGGAACCAAGTTAAGCTGGTTTCTTCCTAAATTTGCTGCCTTGGTCTCACGATATATATATATATATATATATATATATATATATATATATATATATATATATATATATATATATATATATATATATTTATATATATATATATATATATATATATATATATATATATATATATATATATATATATATATATATATAGAGAGAGAGAGAGAGAGAGAGAGAGAGAGAGAGAGAGAAAGAGAGAGATTGCGAAACTGATTTCCATTATTTTCAAGTCTTGCTGGAGACACCGGCATTGTTTATATATATATATATATATATATATATATATATATATATATATATATATATATATATATATATATATATATATATATATATATATAAGCCAACAGACATAAAATAAAAAATGACGCTAGAGGAAAATGTTACCAGGAGGAATTGGCAATACTGGAGAGTTCCAGCCAAACTAACAGCATAAATGACGTTGGTAAAGTATATGAAAGAGAGCAATTGGCAACACTGACGAAAATCATCGAAACTCAACAAAAAATGTCAAGTGTGAGAGCCTTGCCGCTTCCATACCTGGGCCTACTCCACCCGGTTCTTGTGCTTCTAAAATCATCTTTTTTTCCCGTTATCTATAGCATCTAAAAGCTGTTGGCAGGTGGCTGACTTCGACAAAGAAGAGTTGAAAGGAGAGAGAGAGAGAGAGAGAGAGAGAGAGAGAGAGAGAGAGAGAGAGAGAGAGAGAGTTCCAGAATAAGCAGCTGATCTTTTTAGGTGCTTAATCAAGGAATGAGGCAAAAGGAGAGTGCTAAATATAGGACTAAGGCACATGTTAGATTAGATTAGGTTAGGTTAAATAAAGCTAACCTAACCAACCAATCAATTTTGTATTCAACAGGTTAGGTTGAGGTATCCCAATCTAAGGGAAAAACTTCAGGAAGATCTAAATAGTCTGCATGAGTGGTCAGAAAAGTGGCTAATGAAATTCAGTACTTCAAAATGTAAGGTAATGAGAATGGGTACGAGTGCAAGAAGGCCCAAGCTTGACTACTCGGTGGCTGGAGTACAACTTCAAGAGACAGAAAATGAGAGAGATCTAGGAGTGAACATACTGGCAGATTTGTCTCCAGAAATACATATAAATGGCATAGTAAGGGCAGCATATGCCTTCTTATCAAATGTAAGAGTAGCCATCAGGCACATGGACAAGGAAGGATGGATTCGGTTTTACGTCACGAACTCCCTTTTGTACTAAGGGCTAGGACGGTTGCCTTCTTACGAAGGAATTGTTTTGGCAGATGTAATCGCTACCCTGCACATGGACAAGGAAATGTTCAGAAATATTTATGTAACCTATGTGAGGCCAAAACTTGAATATGCAGCCCCCTTTTGGAATCCGCACTTGAAAAAGCACATAGCTGAGCTTGAAAAAGTTCAAAGACATGCCACGAAACTGGTGCCGAAATACACAATCTCAGTTATGACGAGAGGGTGAAGGAATTAGACTTACCATCACTCGAAGCTAGAAGATTGAGGGGGGATATGGTGACAGTCTTTAAATTTCTTCATGGTTATGATAGAGTGGATAGGGATCGATATTTTGATATGGCTGACTCTAGAACTAGAGGTCATAGTTTGAAGCTTTGTCAGAAAACTTCTTTGCAGGATGTAAGGAAATACTTTTTCAGTGTAAGAGTAGTCGATAATTGGAATTTGCTAAGCGAGGAGTTAGTTAATGCTATCTCAATCCCCCCTCAATCTTCTAGCTTCGAGTGATGGTAAGTCTAATATATATATATATATATATATATATATATATATATATATATATATATATATATATATATATATATAATATATATATATATGATACTGATACTCTAGAACTTCCTGGAAATATACTCTTCAATTCCTCTCCGGAAAAATAAAGCTCTTCTTATGAACATATATTCTCTCTAATCTTGAGAAAAATACGCTTTCTCTTTAGGGAAAAAAATCATTCCTAAACAGTGTATTTCGAAATAATCTTGGACTGAAATGCATAATTTTCTTTAGTGAGAAAATACAATTTCTTATGCATATACTGAACAAAAACTGAGAAAAAGACATGTTTTCTTTAGAGAAAAAAAAAAATACGTATTTTAGATATATTCTCCAACTACCTTGGGGATAATACAACTGCTCTTCAGAAAAAAAAAAAATCCTTTCTTACACATATACTCTCGAGAGGCCCTCAGTAAATTACAATTTCTATACAGAAAAAAATTAATTCTTAGACATATATTAGAAAAAAAAATGGGTAAAATTCAGTTTCTCTGCAGGAAAAGAAAATTTCCTTATGAATATATTCTCAAGAGGACTTAGGGAAAATGAACTCCTCACACAGAACCATCATTTTAATACATATATTCTCGAACAATTTAGAGAAAATTGTTTCCTATTCAGTAAAAAAAAAAAAAAGTTGGTTAAAAAATAAAAATTATTTTTCGAGAGATTCTCACATCTCTTAATCCGAAGAGAATAGTTGTGACCTCTGACCTTTGACATTCTTCTAGAAAAGTAAATTATCCAGCAAGTTTCCCTTTAGCACTGTAAAAATCAAAATATAAACATTTTACATTGTTTACCCCACGTTGTAGGCGTCGATGGGGTAAGCCCTGACACCGGAAACGATCATGGGGGGTTTAATTCCTCATTAAATGTTCCTCATTTACATGTGTATATTTTCATATATTTTCATTCACCTGTTTTATTTATTTATTTATTTGATCTGTCATTAACGCATTTCATTCATAATTTTTTGGGGGTTATTATTATGCATCCTTCCGCTTGCTGCATTTCAAGCACTCTAAGTTCGACTTATTCATCTGTTAATTTATATATTCTATATATTCATTTAATCTTATCTATCTATCTATCTATCTATCTATATATATATATATATATATATATATATATATATATATATAAAATTTAAATTTTTAAATAGTAATAATAATAATAATAATAATAATAATAATAATAATAATAATAATAATAATAATAATAACAATAATAAAAAAAAATTCAAAGCTGTCTTTGTGCACCTTTACCATTCAGAGTTTAAATATTCATTTCTTAAATTTAGTCAATGGGCGAGTGAGAAAGAAAGACCCCGTAGACAAACATGGAAAAAGCTGCCAAGAAACTAGTTAAGGATTGATTCAAGTCAAATATTTCAGTTATCCGAATATTGTGCTTTGGGTTATTCATATTTACAAGACAAGTCACCTATTTCTTTTTTAATTTAATAAAATAACTGTACATGGGGACATGTGCACACGGGCACTTCGTGTGCACATGTCCTCATGTACAATTATTGGGGACATGTGCACATGGCATGTTCGCGTGCACATGACTAACCTAACCTAACAATGCCCGGGGGTTAGTTAAGTTTACGAGGGGTTCTGGGGGTTACTCATCCATACAAGATCCCGATTCTCTTCAAACAGAATTGTGAAATAGTAACCTCACTCACTGCTAGAGTACGTGAAGCAAGACCAAAGTAATAAAAATGAGTTTTTCCGGTTACCTTTTACATTAGTAATGACTAAATAATTTCCGATCTCAAAGTACTGAAAGAAAATGCACGGAATAGGAACGGAAATTCCTGATGACAAATATATTATATAGGAAATGATAAAGAAATGATATGAATACTGTTTATGAAATCTCTATATGGGGACCGCGACAGCATAGTTGTTAGAGCGCTCGATTCGGGAAGTGACAGACTCGCGATCAATTTCACAGCCGGGTGTTAAGAGGGGCATCCAACTTTAATTCACCAGCTTCACCCTGTCTGTGTCCACTCCCACAATGGGGATTAAAAATGACAAATAAAATGGCAATCATTGTTTATTTATATATAAATGACATAATCTTTCTTATAAGGAAGAAAATACAATAGAGGAGATTCCAATTCCATCAAATCCGCCCCATTTAGTCGACTTTTAGAATATGGAGCGGAAAACAAAGAAGGTATTCTTTTTGCCCATCCCAGGGAAAGAAAGTAGAACTGCAAGAGAAAGAGACCGCTCACCTCCTCAACCAATTCCATGAAAGCAAAAGGGTGAATTGCAGAGTAGCAGAAAGAGAAAAAGGACCAGGGGAGACAGAACCAATCAGCTCCTCACTTGGAGAGAACACACCCATTTCCAAGCCCCGTCTCGGACTGAGGTTAATAAGGGCATACACTCAGGGTAACGATTACATCTACCAAAACAAGTCCTTCGCAAGAAGGCAACCGTCCTAGCCCTTAGTAGAAAAGGGAGTTCGTGACGTAAAAGCGAATCCATCCAAAGTAGATACTGTAGAGGAAGAAAGAGCGAATCAAGGAAGGCAGAGGCCACTCAGCAGCTCACTTGAATAGAACCCACCTATATTTCATAACAGGATAAAGCGAATACATTACCATAAAAGTAGTGCACATGCCTTCTAGTCATACCCAGAGCTCATAATGGATTCTGTTCCACCTATAGCTTCCAATGTCCATGAAGGTGCTTATGCTTTCAAATAGTTTCTGGTCGATTTAAAGACATCAGGTACTGCACGCATTAAATGTATAGCCAAAGGGACTTAAAAGGAGTTTGGGATATATATAGTCACTGAATGGAGAGAGAGAGAGAGAGAGAGAGAGAGAGAGAAGAGAGAGAGAGAGAGAGAGAGAGAGAGAGAGAGAGAGAGAGAATTATGTAAATATTTTTTTATTTTTTATGTATTTATCTGAGGTGAATAAAGTACAAAAACAATTATCTACATACCAGAAAATCTTTGACCGTCAGGGTACAAAGTATGAGAGATTGCTTCGTGTAGTGAGGTACGTATATAGAGGGTACATGTACCTCAACGATTATTATGGTACCTGAGGCTACGCCTTAATCCCTCAGATGCAGTGTTTTTGTTAGGGGAAATACCTTGAAGCATGCCTCTCTCTCTCTCTCTCTCTCTCTCTCTCTCTCTCTCTCTCTCTCTCTCTCTCTCTCTCTCTCTCTCTCTCTCTCTCTCTCTCACACACACACACACACACACCGTGTGTAAAAGTGTAGATGGCTATCAAAATTTACCTTACAGAAGGAATCTCGGAGGGGTAATTCTTTTTTTTTTCTCTCTCTCTCTCTCTCTCATATTACCAATGTATACCACAGGCATAATTCATTAGATGTTTAGTAGTTATTAGGGAAAATCTCTCTCTCTTTATTACTGTCGGAACCACCTTTAATTCATCCGTCATTAGCTCTCTCTCTCTCTCTCTCTCTCTCTCTCTCTCTCTCTCTCTCTCTCTCTCTCTCTCTCTCTCTCTCCCTTAGAATACCTTTTCATCACAAAAATAACTCTCATTTGTAAGTAATGAGAATCTGAACGGATTTTAAAAGAAAAAAAAACATACAAAGACTTAAAGTCAGCGTAAGGTAAAACTACACATACGATTTACGTCAAGGTAATATCAACACAAACAAATTTTTTTTGCAGGTAATACCGAAAACAGAAATATGTTTTCAAGGTAATACTGAAAAATGAAAATAAATATAAGTTCCCAAAGTAATACTAGGAAAAGAGTTTTTTCTAGGATGAGACCAAACCAATCGGTGTTTTCAGTCTATTACTACAATATTAGGTGTTTTCAATGTTATACTAAAATAAATAAATTTT
>JAXCGZ010019453.1:15000-27500 GCA_037179515.1 Halocaridina rubra | reverse complement strand
GGCCAAATACGCAATCCATGGAGTCACATTTTTTGCACATGCAAATAACACACACACACACACACACACACCAATCCTATCCAAGCATACGACTACTTCAATAGATCAATTATCTGTGATGCAAACTTCTATCCATCTTTCAAACGACTTAACTGTTTCATCAAATCATAAGCGAGCGCTGAGACCTTCCATCCATCTATTCACTGGATCATGAATTGTGACTGTTGTCGCCATAAAATATAGACAGTCAATCAGTCAGTCTATCAGTTTCATGGGAATTCAGTAGAGCGTGATGCGGAAGCTTCCAACTATCATCATTACCAACACCCGAATAACAGCCAACACCCCTCCCCCCCAATCAAATAGCCGACTTAACAAGGATTTTTTCACCCTATTGTGAAAGCTACTGTATAGCTTAGGAAAGCAAAACACGTTTATGATAGTATTTCTCCCCGTCTTTATTACTATTTGCTATTCCTACTATGATTTCGTGGTATTGTAGTTTAAATTTTCTTAACTATATTCGAAACCTATATCTTCTTTTATATTCAAATTTCAATGTTATCCTCTTTTTTATATTCGTTACTTGAATTCATAAGCTATATTTTTTTTATTTTATTAGTTTTCAATGTTGCTTTTAAAATTCCATTACATAATTGTCATGTTCCTGATTTCTTGAGTAAATATATTGAATCGCAGTCTCAATTTGTATTGTTTCCATGTTAAGTTTTTTTTTTGCTTTTTTGTTTTTATTGTGACACCGGGACGGGCCAACAAACAAATATAACAGCTTTCATAGGGCCTGGGCACGAAAAATACATAAAGAAAAACAGAGATGGAGAGTAATGACTTGTCAGATGTGAAGGGATAATAAGAGATATGTAATGAATATCCAAGAATATTCGGTGTTGATGTAGGCATAGAAAAAGAACCATAACTGAAGGAAGACTTAACATCAAATTGTCCTGGACAGTCATATTAAGTTCAAAAGTCCTTCAGCTGTAGTATCGCAATAAAGGTACAACGTGTATGTGTATGCGCATATATATATATATATATATATATATATATATATATATATATATATATATAAATATATATATATATATATATATATATATATATATATATATATATATATATATATATATATGTATCTGTGTGCGTGTATACAAACTCAATATCTCTCTCTCTCTCTCTCTCCGTTTTGCAGCTTTTTTTCTATGAGTGACACCAGGACTGGTAAAGAAAATTGCCCTCATAATGCCTGGGCACGAAGTAATAAAAACCAAAGGGAATAGAGATGGGGAGTGTTGTGACTTTTCAGAGATAATCATGATAAAAATAGCAATAATAGTAATAATAGTAATAATGGATTAAGCTGACGTAATTCTCTCTCATGTACATAATTTGAAGGGTAGAGAAGGGGAAGGGCTTTCAATCTTTCCTTTTCTTTTCCTTCCAAATTTCTCTTCCATTAGATGGTGCTGTGTTTATGTGTGTATGTATGTATGTTTAGGTTTATATGTGTACGTATATGTGATTAATTACATGCACTTTCCTTTGTTGTGTTACCTTCAGATGACAATAAAGTGTATGAGTATGCATGTATGCAGTAGTCACCGTGGCTCATACGGTAGCGTCTGCGACTCTGAGGCGTCAGGTCGAGGGTTCGCGCCCCGTCACGTTCTGAGGTTAGCAAGGGTATGCACTCAGGGTAGCGATTACATCTGCCAAAACAAGTCCTTCGCAAGAAGGCAACCTTCCTAGCCCTTGGTTGAAAAGGGAGTCCGTGACGTAAAACCAGAACTACAACAAGTATGCATCTTTATCGGTGGAAAGGACTAATAACTTCCTTTGCTGAAATGAATACCACTCTCTCTCTATCTCTCTCTCTCTCCCCTTGATATGTATGACTATGAAGGCCCAGTGGCATTTCTATTGCTCATCTAATTAATCATGTATCTATGAGTATATGCATGCATATGAATATATATATATATATATATATATATATATATATATATATATATATATATATATATATATATATATATATATATATGTGTGTGTGTGTGTGATTACCTAATTGTGATTACCTAATTGTGTTTACGGGAAAGAGCCCAAAGCTCGTATCTTCCCGTCTCCTGATCGGTTCCATTTTTAGACTTAGTGATACTTATCATACCTGTCCTTAAAACTATGGATTGAGATAGCATTAACTACCTCCTCGCTTAGCGAATTCCAATTATCAACTACTCTTACACTGAAAAAGTATTTCCTTACATCCTGCAAACAAGTTTTCTTACGAAGCTTCAAACTATGACCTCTAGTTCTAGAGCCAGCCATATCGAAATATCGATCCCTATCCACTCTATCATAACCATGAAGGAATTTAAAGACTGTCACCATATCCCCCCTTACTCTTCTAGCTTCGAGTGATGGCAAGTCTAATTCCCTCAGCCTCTCATCATAACCGAGATTGCGTATTTCTGGCACCAGTTTCGTGGCATGTCTTTGAACTTTTTCAAGCTTAGCTATGTGCTTTTTCAAGTGCGGATTCCAAAAGGGGGCTGCATATTCGAGTTTTGGCCTCACATAGGTTACATAAATATTTCTGAACATTTCCTTGTCCATGTGCCTGAAGGCTACCCTTACATTTGATAAGAATGCATATGCTGCCCTTACTACGCCATTTATATGTATTTCTGGAGACAAATCTGCCAGTATGTTTACTCCTAGATCTCTCTCATTTTCTGTGTGTGTGTGTGTGTGTGTGTGTGTGTGTATGAGAATATATATATGTATATATGTATGTATGTATATATGTATAGTGTGTGTGTGTGTGTGTGTGTGTATGTGAATATATATATGTATATATGTATGTATGTAAATATGTATATATATGTATATATATATATATATATATATATATATATATATATATATATATATATATATATATGTATGTATGTATGTATGTGTGTATGTATATGTATGTATATAGGTACATGTGCATGCATGTATGTGTATATGTACCTACATATTACTCAAACCTGAAAATTTTTATTCTATATCTGCTTCTATCATGTAGTAGGTTGGCTCATGGCAGCAGCCGCCTGTTGCGATACTACAGCTGAAGGTTTTTTGAACTTAAATAGGTCTGTCCAGGACAGTTCGATGTTAAGTCTTCCTTCAGTTGAGGTTCTTTTTCTATGCCTACAGCTACACTGAATATTCTTGGATATTCATCACACATCTTTTATTATCCCTTCACATCTGACAAGTCATTACACTCTCCATCTCTTTCTCTTTACTTTATGTATTCTTCGTGCCCAGGCCCGATGAGGGCTGTTTTATTTTATAATTTATTTTGGCCCGTCCTGGTGTCACAATCATAAAAAAAAAAAAAAAAAAAAAAAATTGTCTGCAGTGGTACTGTGGAAAAGTGGAAATTTAACTTAGATGATAGCACTCAACAAGGGCTATTGAAAAATATTGTTACAAATATTACTCTTAATCAATAATCGCAGAGTGCTCATCTGCTATTAATACATGTAAACCATACTATATTACTCTTAATTACTAATCGCAGAGTGCTCATCTGCCATCAATCAATTATTACACTATATTTTATTATTAATTACTTGCTATGATATTTAAAATTAATTTCAAATTCTATTTATATTTTATTTATACATAACCAACTAGATTGTAATGCTTATCAACTGCAATACCACTGGGAGTGCCCATGTGCACGTCCCCCTGTACAGTTATCTGAATAAATTTAAAAAAATCACCTAACCTATCCTTAACCTAACCATATTCGGGATTATTCAACTCTACACGGGGTTCTGATGTAACCCAAATTAATAAAATTAATGGTTGAAGTTATTTATTAGAAGTTGCAAGACATCAGAACAAATCAAACGATGAACTTACAAAATGAAATAATGATGGATATAATTTTAAGAACTTCATTAAAATTAAGAACTTCAGTAAAAAATAATGATGAATAGATGTCGAAAACCGAAATGTAGAAAATAAATGAACAACAACAAAAAATCCCCATTTCTGGCACCCTTTTGCCTGAGGGGTATCGTATTAGCCCACAAGGTTCGGGTTACCCAAACACAGCGTTGCCAACTACCATAAGTCACCTTTTCACTAGAGATTAAATTCACCATTAATACCTAAGTTCCAACAGACACTATAACAGATTCGAATTACTAAACAAAAAAAAACAAAAACAAAAACTCTCTTGTATTTCTTTTCACCAGAAATCAAATGTAGTTACTGATTAAAAAAAATATAGATACTGACAACACAAACTGTACAGGATTAGTTGCCCATGAAGTACTACGACCAATGTCACAAGCACTAGTCGCTGCTCAAGTTCACGACTTTAATGATATTAACAATAGCCTAATCCTTATAGAAAGGTGCGATGTAAGCCTAATTCTGTAAGTAATGGTTGTGTCTACTTATAAAGTGTTTATAATCAAATATAAACGGGTGTATCAGGGTGCATAAAGATATGACGTAATTATATAATCCTGTAGAATATACTCTCTCCCTTTCTCTCGCAAGTGTATCAGTGAGAATAAAGATATGACATAATTATATAAAACAGTAGCCTCTCTCTCTCTCTCTCTCTCTCAAGTGTATCTGCGTGCAGAGAGATAATAGGTTACGTTAAGTTAGGTTATTATTACTTTTATTATTATTATTATCATTATTATTATTATTATTATTATTATTATTATTATTATTATTATTATGAACATATTTACATTTTACTCAGTTATGTTCTTATTCGTTGTTTACTTAAAATTGTACGTACATATATAAATTCCACTCAAAGTTAATTCTATAAGTAGACTATATATCATCTGTAAGTAGCTGAACTGATTCATGACTACCACTACTACTACAACTTATTATTATTATTATTATTATTATTATTATTATTATTATTATTATTACTATAATTATTATTATTATTATTATCATTATTATTATTATTATTATTATTATTATTATTATCATTATTATCCGTTTATTCACTGTTTATTGGGGATTGTATATACATATGTTAATTCAGGGTAATTTTAATTTTCTAGGTAAGCCTTACTCACTGCTGTAAGTGTATGAATCACCATCTTACTTATTTTCATTATTTACTTGTCTATTTATAAGTTCATCCATAGTTTTGTAACAGAATAACCATTGTAAAATGAAAATAAAATGTTTGAATTTGAACTCTCTCTCTCTCTCTCAAAGAAATTTATTGGTCTGCATAAAGATATACCATAATTATATACTACTGAAGCTTCAACTCTCTCTCTCTCTCTCTCTCTCTCTCTTGGATGTTTAAAGTTCACTGTGGTCCTTGACAGTGTTACAGCACTAGCAAAGAGATCTATGTTTATTTGTTCATATGTTGCTCAGCCATTCATTTCAAAACAGCTCCTACTCTATTACCCAGTGTCATTCCATCAGATTTAATTTTTCAGTATCTTTCAAATATGTTATCATAAAGGCCCGATTTCTTAAACAGTGTAAACCTAGGATACCATATTCTTAGTTAGCTAGACACACACAAATGGATTTAATAAGCACATCTGATTTTTTCTTTTTATTTATTCAGATACTGTACATGGGGACATGTGCACATGGGCACTCCCAGTGATATTGCAGTTGATAAACATTACAATCTATTTGGTTATGTATAAATAAAATATTAATAGAATTTTCAATTAATTTTAAATATTATAGCAAGTAATTAATAATAAAATATAGTGTAATAATTGAAGAGTAATATTTGCAACAATATTTTCAATGGATTTCATAAACGCATCTGACGCGATTCTGTGTATGGCTAACCGTGTCAGATGCGTTTATGAAATCTATTTGTGTGTGTCTAGTTAACTAACAATATGGTATCCTAGATTTACACTGTTTAAGAAATCGGGCCCTAATTTCGGTGCATGACAACAGTCTATACTCAAGAGTTGGGATATATCTGAGTAAATGCCCTATATAAACGAATGGTAGTTCCAAAATATACGCCGACATGGCAAAAATGTACACTGTGTACTTCATTGGTTCGGTGTATACAAAGCCTAGCTCCAACACTTTTTCAAAGCCACAAATACTTAGATATATAGCGAAGGTAATGACTTCCCTCCTGTGGTAACTCCTATCATCTCAGATTGCTAGTAAGTACGTAGTTTAGATGTATGGAGTCTATGATGTAACAGTGTCACTGTGAACTTTGACCCTTATAAATGAAAATGCCTAAACAGCAAATGGCATTTGTAATCCTAATTAGCTTCAATAGGGTGTTTATATTGATATAACTGTTGATCAAACTCATATAAAACAGACTATGAATGACAACAGCGAAGGTAAATGGTTGAGGGTTGTGACCCAGAAAAAATAATGATATTAATTATGACAATAACGCAGAGTGTAGTCACCGTGGCTCAAGCGGTAGCGTCCGCGACTCTGAGGCATCAGGTTGAGGGTTCGCGCCCCGTCATGGTCTGAGGTTAGCAAGGGCATGCACTCAGGGTAACGATTGCATCTGCCAAAACAAGTCCTTCGCAAGAAGGCAACCGTCTTAGCCCTTGGTAGAAAAGGGAGTCTGTGACGTAACACCGGAACTAACTAACTAACTAACTATGATACTAACACAGAAAACACCAAGGTAAATGATGATTGTAATACAGAAAAGACAAAGGTAAATAATGATAATATAGAAGACACTGGTAAATGATGATAATGTAGAAAAGACAAAAGTACAGGTAAATGATAATAATGACACAAGAAAAGACAAAATAAATGGTGATGATGACACAAAATACAAAGGTAAAATATTGTGATCCAGAAAAAATAATGATAATGATGATTATAAAACAGAAAAGACAAAAACAAATGATGATGACACAGAAGAGACAAAGGTAAATGATGATGGTGACAAAATGACAAAGGTAAATGATGATGATGGCGACATAGAAAAGAAAATGGTAACTGATGATGATGACAAAGAAATTACAAAGGTAAACAATGATGATGACGACACAGAAAAGACAGAGGTGATGATGATAACACAGAAAAGTCAAAGGAGAATGATGATGATGACAATGCAAAGACAAAGGTAAAGAATAGTAATGATGACACAGAAAAGACAAAGGAAAGTGATGGTGATGACACAGAAAAGACAAGAGGTTAATGATGATAACCGAAATAACAAAGGGTAAATGATGATATTGAAAAGACAAAGGTAAATAATGATGATGGCAAAGAAAAGACAGGTAAATGACGACAAAGACAGAGAAAAGACAGTGATAATTAATTTTGTTACTAATATTAAAAAGCTAAAAGTAACTGATGATGTTATTGACACTATGACATAGGTCACTAACTGTTGATGATATTGACACAAAAAAAAGTAAAATTTAACAGATGATGACAATGACTGAAAAGACAAAGGTAACTTGATGATGACGATCCGGTTAAACGTCACAGACTCCTTTTTCTATTAAGGTTAGGACGGTGCCTCCTAGTAAAGGACTTTGGTTTTGGCAGTGTGACCGTTACTCTGGGTGAATACCCTCTCTAACCTCAGACCGTGGCGGGTCTCGAACCGACGATCTGATGCATCAAAGTCAAGAACAGTACCAACCGACCTACGGCGGCCACAAAGTTAATTTGGTGATAATGAAAAAATGATGATGCTACTAGTACATAAGACATAGTAAGTATGATGATTTTACTGACAAAGAAAAGACAAGAGTAATTAATGAAACTGTAGACGCAGAAAAGACAAAGGTATCTGATGATGTGACTGACAAAGAAAAGGCAGAATTCATTATATATCCAATAGAGAACACAGGTAAGTGATGAAGGGTTCGCGCCCCATCACGGACTGAGGTTAGCAAGGGCATACACTCAGGGTAACGATTACACATGCCAAAACAAGTCCTTCGTAAGTAGGCAACCGTCCTAGCCCTTAGTAGAAAAGGGAGTTCGTGACGTAAAAACCGAATCCAAGAGAACGAAGGGAAGTGATGATGACAATTGCATAAGAGTGACAAAGATATTTGATGATAATGACACAGAATGACAAAGGTAATTAATGAAGATAATGATATAAATGATGATGATAATAACATAAAAGACAAAGGTAACTGATGAGGACAATGACCCAGATAATAGCCCTTAATTACTTTAGAAAATCTTAATTAAAATAAACTATTCAATGAGCAAGAAGAAAATAAATATGATGCTGTTGAAGAAGAAGAAGAAGAAGAAGAAGAAGAAGAAGAAGAAGAAGAAGAAGAAGAAGAAGAAGAAGAAGAAGAAGAAGAAGAAGAAGAAGAAGAAGAAGAAGAAGAAGAAGAAGAAGATTTGTCAACGCCACTGCATGCCATAATCAATGTCCTCTCTATATAATTATCATTATTATTATTATTATTATTATTATTATTATTATTATCATCACCATTATTATTATCATTATTATTATTATTATTATTATTATTATTATTATTATTATCGTTATTATTGGCATTATCATTATTATAATTATCATTTTCATTATTATTATAATTATAATTATTATTATTATTATTATTATTATTATTATTATTAATATTTAACTTAACCTACCTTAACCAAACCTATATCAAGACTGGTGTCGAAATGATACATTTCCTTATATAAGTAAGCAAATAAATAAATACACAAACAAACAAATAAATAAAAATATAAAAACAAACAAAAAAATAATTTATTAGATAAATAAAAGAGGCAGAAAATTCCCCTTTTTTGAAACAGATTAAGCCAGCCAGCCTGTGTGATTCTTGTCTGCGGTTATTGGACGATACGGGCGATTAAAGGAATACTTTAATGATGATGACGAAGGAAAAAATAATGGTGGTGGCAATAAAGATGGTGAAATCATGACATGCTCTTCTGTTGGGGATATATATATATATATATATATATATATATATATATATATATATATATATATATATATATATATATATATATATATATACATATATATATATATATATATATATATATATATATATATATATATATAATATATATATATATATATATATATATATATATATATATATATATATATATATAAATATATATATATATATATATATATATATATATATATATATATATATATATATATATATATATATATATACTCACACATACATATATGTATGCATATACATGTAAGTATGTATGCATGTATAATGCACACACACACGCATATATATATATATATATATATATATATATATATATATATATATATATATATATATATATATATATATATATATATATACATATATATATATATATATATATATATATATATATATATATATATATATATATATATATATATATATATATATATATCACGTGTATGAAACATGTGTCAGCCATGTTTTATAATAAGACGTTAATGATACCCGTCAGTTAATCAAGTATTTAAAAAGATTGATTGACTAAATTTCGAGTCCTAACTGGACCCCTTCTCAAGCTTAAGTAGGGGGTCCAAATAGCGCCCGAAATACAGCAATGGAGACGAATCACCTTTGAAATACTGTTTTATTGACGGTTTCCTTACCATTTAAGGCTGTGCGTTAACAGTTTTAATTTAATTATTTAAGACACATTATACAAAATGAAGACATGAAATATATTTTTGTTCATGGCCGGGATTTGAACCTGGATACATCCGAAAATCCAATACTGCGCTTAAAAAAAAAAAAAATTAAATGTAGCTAAAGTTAACGTAAAAAAAATGACTGTGGACAAAAATACTGTTTTATCGATATTTGTTCTTTAAAACTTCATGTACGAAAACATTGCCAGCAAAATTTCATCAAGACATTCTACAGAGCACTACTGAAGCTGAAGTGACACAAACTTTGTAGAAATTACTTTTTTTTTTTTTTTTTTTTTTTACGAATACGAAACTGGGACCACCAATATTTTGTAAGCAGATGTTAAAATACAACTCATGTTCCTGTTGCATAATATATGTTATTAATTTTTTTCATTATTATGTCAAGATCTGTACACTGGGACATGTACACGCAGGCACTCCCTCTGATACATAAAATGCTTCAGATACATAAATGCTTAAGCTATATTATGTATATCTGCAATCTTTATAATAAGTATCAAATTATTGCTGCAAGATAATTCATTCTCTATTCCAAAAGAATAATTGTAACTTACATATACATAAGACTTATGCAGAGATAAACTTAAAAATCAGTCAACCTCAGTTTAAGTAAAAACAGTGATAGAGTATCGATATACAATATTAATCTAGTATAACAGATAGCTACTGCTATTATAGTAGGTATTATTTTACTATTTCTAGTATGCCATATGCCAATATCTGTATATGAGGGCTTGGTGGTAGCTCAGTGGAAGAGTGCGCGATTCGAGACGTGACTAAAGCAGGCTCGATCTTACAGCGGGGCGTCAGGAAGGGTATCCAGCCTTAATTTCCCAGCTGTAGAATGCCTACGTCCACCCCATTTTGAATGGGGACTCGTTGTGAATTATAAAACGGTACAACAATATTTGTACAAGAGGAAACAAGACCTAGAGAGAACTTCATTCGCTGTTTCCCAGGAAAAAAAAAGGGGGAAATACGTAATTACAGATCTAAATAGAGAATAAGAAATACAAGACCCTCCACCCATAACATAATGAGAGAGAGAGAGAGAGAGAGAGAGAGAGAGAGAGAGAGAGAGAGAGAGAGAGAGAGAGAGAGAGAGAGAGAGAGAGAGAGAGAGAGAGAGAGAGAGAGAGAGAGCATTAGCTTCTGTATGCCGTGTGTGTGTGATTACCTAATTGTGATTACCTAATTGTGTTTACGGGAAAGAGCCCAAAGCTCGTATCTTCCCGTCTCCTCATCGAGAGAGAGAGAGAGAGAGAGAGAGAGAGAGAGAGAGAGAGAGAGAGAGAGAGAGAGAGAGAGAGAGAGAGAGAGAGAGAGAGAGAAGCCATTAGCTTCTGTATGACGTAATCTGTAACAGGAAATACGCCCTATTTAATTACTCACTGTTTATGAATGAAAATCCTCTCTCGGCTGGTAAGGTGTAGTGCAAGATATAAAAAATAATGTGTTCAATATATACAGCAATTAGACTCTCATCATCCACAGTCTGTAGATATACTTCAATATGCCTCCCTAAACATTGAAATGAATTACCATTTATTATTGTTGTCATTGTTATTATCGTTATTATTATTATTATTATAAGCCAATCAGTAACCACAGCTAAAAAAAGTAAAGCACTATAGGATGCTTTTGAATATTAACTTAAAGCGGTTGGCTTATGGTTATCAAAATACAGAATAATAAAAAAAATTACATTAAAATTAATATTTATCTTAAAATTTCAAAAGCTAGTATCAAGCCATCCCGAGGGCCAAGAGATTCAATCTGAATTCCAGATCAAAACTTAGCACGAGGGTCTGCCCCTCTCTTTTTTCTCTCTTACTTTATTTAATTTTCGTGCTTTTCCCTCCAATTCCCTAATATCCTTAATCCCCTCCCTTTTTTTTCCCTCCTATCCTATCCCATAAAAAAAAAAAGGGGCCAAGATCAATTTGGCGAATGAATATATTCCAGACAGCAGAAAGCCTGCATGCTGTGAAAATGAGTAACCCCAAGAATTTTCTGTAATTTCAAGTTATGCAATTTGCCTTGTCAATACAAACAAGCTGTGGTCTTATGGCACCTTGTGATTGCTTTTCTTTACAAGATCCAAATATTTTCCATTGATTGGAAATACCTTAATTTGTCTACAAATAATAAATAATAAGCCCATACACAGAACCGCGTCAGATACGTTTATGAACTCCATTTGTGTGTGCCTAGCCAACTAACAATGTGGTATCCTAGGTTTACACTGATCCTAGCCATACACAGAACCGCGTCAGATGCGTTTATGAAATCCATTTGGGTGTGTCTAGCTAACTAACAATATAGTATCCTAGGTTTACACTGTTTAAGAAATGGGGCCCTAGAGATCTTAGTTTCATTCATGCCTTGGGAATTCATAAATTCTCCTGGTGCTGACGTGTCCTCGAGTGTGACTCATTCGATATCAGGAAATATTCCCCTAAAAAAAAAAAAAATTCCCTAAAGAAAAACTTCCCCTAAAAAAATTCCCAAAAGAAAAAAAATCCCCCTAGGTTAGCTTCAGTTAGGTTAGGTTTGGTTAGCTTAGGCCTTGTTAGGTTTAGGATTAGGGGGATTTTTTCTTTCGAAGGATTCTTTCCTAGGATATTTTATTTCCTAGAAGTGACACATGTAGAGAGAAAAACCAGAATACTTACACATGTACCCACTAATGGCCATCTTGGTATTCATCTTACCCAACTCATATACCCCGCGTACATACAAATGGTATGACTAAATAATT
>JAXCGZ010019453.1:0-2500 GCA_037179515.1 Halocaridina rubra | reverse complement strand
GAAAACTTGAATAAGATTGTATAATAACATTTTGCATTGTTAACAGAATATATTAACTCTACTATGGGTTATTATTCTAAGAATTATGAAGTCGCACTGGGACTTTAAGTTCAATTATTATTATTATTATTATTATTATTATTATTATTATTATGACAATGATGACAACGAAGACGATTATGATGATGATGATGATTATTATTATCATTATTATTATTATTATTATTCTCATCATCATCATTCACTGTCGGAAGGAGTCAAACACTAGCACAAAAGTCTTTGCTGCATCTATTTTATGAAGTCAATTTGGATGAGGTCAAGAGTTCGAACGCGGGTTATACCAAACCAGTCATGGTCACGTAGTAAATAAGAAACTTAATCAACTGTTCAATAAGAAATTGTAATAATGACATTGATAAAGAATGCCAAGATGAGATATATATATATATATTATATATATATATATATATATATATATATATATATATATATATATATATATATATATATAACTACATTATGATCTACGCCACTCTCTACAACACTTAGGGATAGTAGTTTGTGAAGTTCTCCGGAGCTCCAGCTGACGTAGGGGTTTTATTATCCCACCGAGTGTCACCACTGACGTAGGGGATTTCCCTCCTACGTATATATACTTATTATAATTATGGTAGCGTGGTTGGTGAAAGACATCTTCTTATTCATAGTTTATTCTTATTTTAACATCTATGTACTCAGAGCTCCTATTACTACAGTTCCTGTTACGACTAATTCCTGAGTCCTACCCCCAAGAGGGGGAGGCTAACTCAGCTGTACTGTGTTAACTCTGCTGCTGGCAAGGCCCGGTCTCTAACTCTAACTAACTGTGTCTGCCCTGGGTGGTTCTTGAAATACCCCCAGGGGCAGGGCGTGGCTTGACATCCAATTCTGCCAATGAAATCAAGTGACATCTAGTCCTGCAAATCAACGCCAGGTTCGAAGTGGAGTCCCTCCTACTTCCGGGGAGGAGCTATTGGGCATCTCTCCAGGGCATGTACTTACGTACGGGCCACATGTTTGTGTTTCTTGTGGTTTAGGAAATGGCTAACTTCCTGGCCTTTCCTACCCTTCTCCAGGTACTCGATGCCAGATCCTAAGTCTCATGGTTCCGGTCATATATCTCCTTGACACTTTCTACAAACATTGGCCGTACCGACGGAAGTCATACGACATCCCTCCCAACCAAAACTGAAATATCTCTTATTTCAGTCGAAGCATGGGCTAATTTTTCGAGAGCTCTTGGACGTATCCTAGCTAACATTAGTTTACAATAGAAATGGGGCCGAATTATTTAAGCTATTTTCTAAGAATTCCTATTTCTATGAATCCTAAACAAATTACACAAACATAATATATATATAGTATAATTTCAGTGTGTAACTAATATCAAACATTAATTAAGATCAAAAGTCAGTTTAAATCAAAACATTAATTCATCTACTTCTCTCGTTTCTTTAAAAGACAAAATTGAGTTAATTACAGTAGAATTATGACTCATTTAGAACATTAGCAAACAATTAAGTAGAGTATTAGCATGTATAAACATGTAAAATGCAATAGACCATAACATCAATAGTAATTTCTATAAGAAACCTTATCTTATAATTTCTACTCTTATTGTTACTATGGGCATTAATTTATTTTAAAATTTGGCCTGAAACAAAACATGTTTTACTGTGTGTAAAGTCGAAACATTTACTATCTTGATATGCAATTACTATTCAGAGACCAATTAATATAAAAACTTAATGAACCTAAAGATTAAATCATAATTCAAATAATAATGATGCTAAGACAAAACACTAATATTATTTAAGCAGAAAAACAACTTATTAATCTTAGTTCAAATCATACAATTTATCCTCAAACAAAACATTTGTTACTTTCATATTATATTGCTATTCAGAGACCAATGGATAGGAGAACTTAATGGACACAAAGATTAAATCATAATTCAAATAATAATGATGCTAAAACAAAACACTAATATTATTTAAGCAGAAAAACAACTTATTAATCTTAGTGCAAATCATACAATTTATCAATGGCACTTATTCGAAACTATATCTAAGGGAGACTCTGAGTTTTCGCTTAAAATTATCTTAAAGCTAGTAAAACAAAAAAATAAACATAAAAATAAAAATATTTTGTCTTTTAGCACAAAAGACGGTGGGGACATTTTCTTTCCCATTTTTTCAGTTCTAATACGGGGGTAATTTTAATTAACTAATAAGGGATTTTTAAATACCCTTCTTTCTCTCTTCACTAAAGTTTGGACATGTATAGGGATTATTTCCTTGTTTCTGGGATTTCATCAAGATTACATGGTTTTTTAAAGTAGTTTAAAACTTTTATTTTTTAGGACTGTTCTCTCTTTCTAGGACGACTTTTAATTTCTCTGTCTAGGACGACTTTCGTTTTCTCTGTCCAGGACGACTTTTAATTTCTCTGTCTAGGACGA